>JAHBCN010018966.1:0-16540 GCA_019359885.1 Listronotus oregonensis
AAGGTGTAGTGTGGACTTGTTCTTATTCGTTGCATAATCTTTTTAATACAACTTAATGTTTCGTAATTTTCTTAATACTTTTACCTGGCACTTAACGCATTAATCATGCAACACAACTCCTACAGAGTCGTTGTGTTGCCTTAGTAACGTGGTTCGTGCCAGGCAAAAATATTATACGGTAATCAGTGTAATCACTAACCATTTTGTATAACATTTGATAATATTTTTGGTCAAATAGACTAAACGCGTTGTTTTTCTTCTTCAACCAAAAAATATTCTGGACTAGATGGCATATCTGCAATCATCCTTAAAACATTTTCTCCTGAATTTACACCTATCCTAACTTGCCCCTACATGGACATTTTTGCAAAAGAGCTAAAGAATTCTCCAAGTACAGGGGGTATGGATGGTGGGTGGATTTTCATGATACTGAAAAAAGTACAAGAGATAGAGCAAATTTAATGGCACGTTCTCGAGATCGATTTTTAAAGCAACTGCAACGGTAAAAAAATCGCGGCTAACAAGATTCATCTCTGAGTTACAGTGCCCTTTTCAAATATTAACGACTTTAGTAAACCTCTGTATTTCGGTTGTTAGGTAAAGATGGAAAAAACTGTAAACATCATATTTGTGTAGAATTTAACGTAGAATCTAGTGAATTATTTTTTTTATCAGTTACATTTTTAAAGATAACGCAATTTTTTTAATGGAACACCCTGTATAATAATCGACTATTTGCTTTAAAATAAACTTACCTAATTATTAATCCCACACTTTACATTTATTGCCAAAGAAATCGATATTTTAAATTTTAAATTAAGAAAAATCTGAAAAGATTTAAATGTTATACACCTTGATAAAATTAAACTTTTCACTTTCTTAGTTAATTAATAATTAATTTAATTATTAGCTAGTTGCTCCTTTCTATTCACTTCATTTTAATAAACCAAGTATGCATTTTGTTTATTGGAATAAAAGTTGACTTAGAAACAAATTATCGCTGCGATATTTTGTATAATATTTAGGCAAAAAAATATTTTTTAAATTACAAAGTTTAAAAACTTATAAATATTATTAAATATTATGTTGCGAGGGCAAAAAAAGGTTTTTAAATTTTTAAAAAAGAAAAAAAATATAAATTTTTTGTGGCATATCAGAAAAAAGGGCAAAATTACGGGGATTTAATACTTTTAAAACCCAGTTATATCGTTTAAAAAATAATTATTAAAAGTTAATAAATAAATAATAACCTAATAGTAGAATATTAATAAATATAATTAAAATATTACAAAAATAAAAATAAATAATAAAATTTTATACAAGGAGTGGAAAATTTAATACTATATTAAGGTTCTTAAAAAAAATTCTTTTTATGTTTTTAAATTGTTATTTATATAATATAAATAATAGGGTATTTTTTTTAATAAATTGTAAAATATTATACAGGATGAACTATTAAAAAAGTTATTTTGCATAATATCTCTAAAACTGTTACCCATAAAAAAATATTAAGCACGCCTTTTAGAGCGAGAGCTGGCTGCAAAAAACCTGGCCTATCAAGTAACCGGATAAAATGTGTTTTAAATAATACTACTCACTGTATCTATTA
Source organism: Listronotus oregonensis (assembly GCA_019359885.1). Classification (NCBI taxonomy): domain Eukaryota; kingdom Metazoa; phylum Arthropoda; class Insecta; order Coleoptera; family Curculionidae; genus Listronotus; species Listronotus oregonensis. The sequence continues at coordinate 1,610 of JAHBCN010018966.1, forward strand.
AAAAAATCATTTAGTGCCAGGGCAAATATGGTGCATAAAATTGCTATGTTTTTTCTAAGGTACATTTTTTGGACATGAACTGTACCAATTGAGTAACCGCTTGAAACTAATTTTAAAATTTAGTTTTAAGTGAATAAAAATAATTGCCTCGTTAAACCCGGTCTAACCCCATGGCACACATTTTTTATTATTTTTTTTTGTTGCGTTACTGTACCCATCGAGTAACCGCTTTAAACTATAATCAAATTAAAGTTTAAATATTTCTTATTAAAAAAATACATTAGTGCCACTTTTATTCTAGTGACAAATGTCTGGCACGATACTTTATATTTCTTCAAGCCCCATGCTACCGAGAGAGAGATTTAACATTAGAAAAAGATGCATGGATACGCTGTCCAAACTTGATGCGAACATTGTGCGTCTCATTATTGAACTAGTTCTGGTGCAGTGCGCACGTGTTCTGTTAAAGCATTTCAAAATTTTTTGAAGTATATTTATTAATTATTGTTAAAAGAGTGACGATGATCATGACAGTAGTGACGATGATCATGACGATAATGATGATGATGATCATGATGATATTTAATAATAATTCCATATATATGTTTCAATGTATATTTTTAGATATTTCAGTTTTTTATTAATTTTATAGTAGAATATATGAAAAAAATTGCATTGTATTTTTGTACTTTATACAATACTCGTATAAATAAAAAAAATTACTTAAAAATCACTATAATTGTTCATCAGATGTTTATTCATTTATTCCCAAATGTTTTTATAATAGGGTAAAGGAAAAGACTTGAAGAAACATAAAGTATCGTGCCAGGCATTTGTCACTAGAATAGAAGTTGCACAATGTATTTTTTTAATAAGAAATATTTAAACTTTAATTTGATTAAGTTTAAAGCGGTTTCGATGGGTACATAAAGCAACAAAAAAAAAATTTTAAAAAAATGTCGTGCCATGGGGTTAGCACCAGATTTAACGAGGATTTTTTTTATTTTTTATTTACTTAAACTAAATTTTAAAATTAAGTTTAAGCGGTTACTTTTTTTGGTACAGTTCATTAAAAAATTCCAAAAAATAGCAAATTTTAAAGCACCATTTTGCCCTGGCACTAAATGATTTTTTCAATAGATACAGTGAGTAGTATTATTTAAAACCTATTTTATCCGGTTACTCGATAGGCCAGGTTTTTTAGAGCCAGCTCTTAGACTTTTGGATTCTACATACAATTTACTATTGACCATGCTATTTACAATTTTTTTCTATCTTTACTAACAATCGAGAAACAAAGCTGTGCTGAAATCGTCACAATTTAAAAAACAGTCTGTACCTTCGAGACGAGTTAAGTTCTTGCCAATAGGGGGAATCCATTAAAGTTTTTTCCCCCCTTAAAATACCCCAAATTTAAACCCTTTTATTTTAACAACCTTTTTTTTGGTTTTTAATAAAAAATTTTATTTTAAAATTTTTTTATAAATTTAAAAAATGAGGATTACTTTTTGGCTTTTGTTAAAAAATCCCCAAAGAAAAAGTTTTTTTTTTTTTTTTTCAAAAAAAATTTTTTTTAATTAAAAAAAAAAGCCTTAAAATAAATTCTCAACCTAAATATAGTTTTATTAAAATATCTTCGTTTGGAGGTGAAGTAATTTGTTTGTTTCTATTTCAAATAATCTAGGGCTTGACATTTATTTAAAAACGCCCTTTACGTTTTTTGCAACTCATTTGGTAAAACCTAATTACCCATGAAGGTTAAACCGGAAGTAAAATTACCTTAAGGGTAGACGTACCCTCCTAATGGAATTAGTTTTCTTTTTGCATTTGAAACCGGGAAAAATTTTGGGTTTTTTTTACTTATTTATGTTACTAAGGACTGAAATACGAAATGAATTACAGTCACCAAACAAAAACAATTTTTTTTAAAGATTAAAAAAAATAAACACACCTTACAAAAGTAAAATTAATTCTTTGTGCGCTTAAAAATACGGCTTTTTAAGTTTAGTTAATAAAACTAATGCTTAATTTAAAATTTCTGATAGCGCCAAACTTGACAAGAATATACTTGAAGCTACTAAATAAACTATAGCATAATAAAATCTGAAATTAGTGTGTTTTTACACCAAACTTAAAAAGACAAACATATACTTAAAAACAATGTTCTTATCTTTTATTTTTACTTAGGTAATAGAGGGATTACAGACAAAAACAATATTTAGTTTTAAGCATGCGATTTTCTACACAAAATCGAAGTAGTACGTAAAAGTGACTTTTTTCATATATAAAAAAACATGTTTAAATGACCATCCTAATTTTTTTTGCCATTAGGTCGAGAATACTTGGAAAATTGTTTTAAATTAAAATAAATAGGATACAACATAAAATTAACATAATCTTATGGGACATCTTGTTTATTGGTTCGTTATTAATAGCATCCAATTCAGATTTTTTTGCTGTACGTTTCAATAAAACTAATTTTATATTTCTTTTTAGCAACAACAGAATTAGTTTATTAATACGTTTTACTACCAAGAAAATGAATTACATGTAAGAATAAACGTTGAATCTACAATAATACTTAAGCAATAATTTAAACTAATACAAAATAGATAAAACATAAAATTACCATTTTCACTTTTAACTATGTTTTAAAAATTGTAATAAACTTTTTGTATTTTAACATTTCAACTATTTATTTTTACCACTTTCCATTTATTAAACACAACAAAGCAATTATTGAAGTAATAAAAAAATTGTAATTTTTTGTCCTATTTATTTTGTTTTTAAAAAGGCGACTCAAATTAACATTTTCTTTAATTTGCACCTAAAATTTTTTTTATTCTAAAAATATCTTTAAATTTAAACAAAAATGTATTAACCCTTAAATTATAAAATTGTAGAAAAGAACTATATTTAAAATATGCCTCAAATCAAAAATTTGAATCTTTATTTATGTCAATAAGATTGTGTACTTTTCCCTTAATTTGGAATTTTAATAAATGATCTCACTTTATCCAAGCTCCCGACATTGCCAAATTAAAACGTTTGAAATAATAGAAGCAGTTTGTGCGCGAATAATTAATTATTCCTAATAATTTGGTTTTACCACTGGCACCTTAATATTTTCTATGAAGGATTTATATTTTAAAAAATATATGAAAAGTGACCAAAAATATTTTTAGTCAGGCTATAATAATTTTAGTTATATAACATTCACAGTCACATTTCTTTTGATACTTTTACAGATCTGTTTACTAAAAAATTTAAATACCATTCAAAAATATAAACGGATATAAAAGAATAAAAACCTCGGGTGTGGCTAAGACGGCTACATGTTTTACCCTTGTTGGGGATGTTCGCATACGCTGTAAGTCAACACACGACTGACGAAGGCTTACCAAGTCTATAAACCAATCTTTTATAAAATTAAAGAAATATTTAAAAGACACTGGCTCCATCTAACAGACTTATCCAATAAAATCAAGCATATTACTTGAAAAAAGGGGTTAAAAGGTAAAAAATATAAATAATGTTAAAAAGTGCCATCTAGGTGGGCATCACCATAATATTAAAAAATCGCAAAACAGGCACCTACTCTTATCGATAGGTGCCTGTTTTCCGATTTTTTGGTAAGCATTCGTCAGTCGTGTCTTGGCTTACAGTGGATGTGAACATCTCCAACAAGGGTGAAACCTCGTAATTTTTATGCAATTAGCAAAAAGCAAGCCTCTACAAACGTAATTATTATTTGTTCCATTAGTAGCTATATACTTAAAAAAAGCAGACAACCTGTTCTCTTTGCAGTTCACTATGGCATTTTCTTCTGGGGGCGTTTTCGCCTCCTTCTTAATAAGGTTAACAAGTGTACAGTGAACAACGAAAAAAGCAAGGGTTTTCTTAAAAGACAAATATTATTGCCTTGCAGTAAGATATAAAAATTCTACTTCCAATCTCACTCATGTGAAAAATGTTGTCACTCTACGGTGACTTGCATTTAATGTCAATATTATACATCTTCCAGTCCCTGTAAATTACCTTTTATACCTCAGCAAAAATAATTTGATTTTACTTTATCTTAAAAGTTAAAAATCTCTTTGTATGAAAATATTCTTTATGAAACTTTTTAATTTTTAAAAATGAATACGGGTGTTTTGCGCAAATCTACCATAAACACATTGGCAGCCATTGTGAAATGAATTTTTATTGGTCGTAGTAATCGCCAAAGATTGACGCATTCTTTAATATACATTGTCTTTATATACGCAAAAGTTTTGCGCCAAAATTTTACACAATTACTTAAATAATCAACTACAATTTCCCCAGAGAAACACTGACCTTTATTATATTATTATAATACAAATAAATACATTGAAAAATTTTAGCAGGTATATTAAGCGAAAAAAAAGTAATCCAATATATTTAGTGTTATCTTGAAAATCACCTACATGTGTCAATATAAACAACACTATTGATTTGAGCACACAATTTTAATAAGGTACCTTGTACCCCCAGTGGGACCAAATGTGTTCTATCTTAGAATTAGTATCGAACGCCGGTTAATTACAACCGCCTTAATAGGATATTGGCTCATAATAACCATGTCAATTTCGCGTGGTAGTTATAAGCTACGATTATTAGCATTAAATGGACACGAGGGTCAGTAAAGGTAAATTAGTTTACACTTACAATAGAATAATTGTGGTATTACTTTAAATTTTTAAAATATTTAAACGAAATACGTTATTTGCTTGATTTAGCATGTCACTATTTATACGTAGGCTGCTTCATAAGTCTTGCAATATGAGAAACATAGCAATTTTGAACTTGTTTGATTGGTCGCATTAATAAGTATAGAGACATATAAGTCCAAACATATACTCAGGTTATTCCTGTGCTCAGTCTGTTTGTTACATGATTAGCGAAAAGTTGTAAAAATAGCTTGTCTCAGTCACCGTGATTACAGAGTGATATTCTACTACAACTTCAAACGTGGATTCTCTTACCAAGAGTGCCATGACGAAATGTCTGAAACTTTCGGCAATAAGTGTCCTTTTGTCTCTACCATAGTCCGTTGGTATAAAGTATTTCAACGAGGAATCTTCAATTTAGATGATAATGAAAGATCGGCCGGCCAGTGACGAGCAGGTCTCAAAAAAACATTGCCGCAGTTAAAAATATAATTTCAGCCAACCGTCGAATCACTTATAGACAGATTCAAGAAACTCTTAGTATTGGTGCATTTGCCTTTAATTCAATTTTGCATAAAGATTTACAAGGAAAAAAGTTATGTTCTTTATGGATCCCTCATTGCCTCGATGAAAGCTAGCGAGCAGCGCGTGTCAATTGGTGTGAAAAAATGCTAAAGAAATATAACTCTGGCCATTCAAAGGATGTTGATTCAATCGTCACAGGCGACGAAACCTGGTTATATTTTTCAACGTTTCCAGTAAATCTCAATTAAAACTTTGGGTGTTCAAAGATGGGCCAGCAATGACTAAAGTTAAACCAAAAGATCGGTTAAAAAGATAATGATCAAAGTATTATTTGCTAAAAGAGCCCTCACATAAAAAGGGTTGTGTTGGATTTACAAAAGACCGTTACCGCTGCTCGGTATGCAGGCATTTGTTAACCTAAGTTATAAATGAGCTGAAAGAATTGGACCAAAGTCGTCTTAGGGGCACTTCCACCCGAAACACGCCGGCACATCGGGCAAGCTTGACGCAGAAGTTTTTGATACAATCGGGACTGTTGAATCATCCTCCCTATAGCCAGGACCTCGCGCCTTGCGATTTCGGACTTTTTCCTTTTATAAAGAAAAAATTAAAAGGCCAAAACTTGGCAATTGAAGAAAAATTATTAAGTGCTTGAGATAATGCATGTGCTTTAGTTTCGCAGGATGAATGGCAAGAGATGTTTAGTAGTTGGTTTATACGTATGCAAAAGTGTGTATACTAGGGTGGGCCGAAAAATCGAGTTTTCGGATTTTGTTTTGGCATAGTGCGCAAAAGTTGCCTTTTGTTATTTCAATGAAAATGTTTATAAACAATTTTTTTTTAAATTTTAATGCGTTTTTCCCCCCCACCCAAAAAATTTTGAAAATCGACATTCGGAATTTCGATCGGGAATAGCATGCGAAAGTTTCCTTTCCTTACCTCGATTAAAATATTTATTTATAGTTTTTATCGCATTACTCTTCTGTTTTTCCCACCGGGACTTAAAATAGAGATAGGCCAAAAATACTAATTTTTCAATGGAATAAGTTTTATTTCAATTTTTTACATTACGTTCTCCCCATTATCAAAAAGAAAAGCAAATAACAAACCCCTAAAAAAAATGTAATAGTGTTTAACGGAGATATTTATTGTAAAAGTCTTTTTTGCTATATTTTGCTATGTATCATTAAGTTACAAAAAAAAAAATAATTTAAGCAATTTTTTAAAAAAGACGGCCTACCTTAAAAAACAAAGTTTGGGGTTTTTGCCCAAAAAAAGGGTAAACCTTTTTTTTAAAAAAAAAATATAAAAATTCAGGGATGAAGCGCCAAATGATACTTATTTACTTACATATAAAAGTGGCAACGATTTTTGGCTTAGCGGGCGCTTGTCGTAGAGAGAAGTTAACAAAAATATGTCTGGACCATATTGAAGACCAAGGAAATTTATTATTGATACACATTCCAGACTTAGACTCAAAAAATCATAGCTCTAGAAGATTTGTCATTTCTGGAGATGCCGAAAATGGAAAATTTTTAAATCTATTTAGAAAGTATGCCAGTTTAAGAAAACCGACAACACCACATAGGCGATTTTATGTAAACTATAAACACGGAGTGTGTACAGTACAAGTTATCGGCATTAATACCTTCGGAAAAATGCCATCGGAAATAGCGGCCCATCTCAAACTTCCTAATTTGGGGGAATTTTGTACAGGGGGGTCCTTTTTTTTGTGTGTTTTACGAGGTTTCTCGCTTATGAGTGAAGTTACAAAGATGGGGTTTTTTTCGACACCTTTTCTACTTTTTTTTCAAACGAAAAAATGCCGCAAACAATTTGTCCTAGCCCCCTTAGTTTCTTCGCTACAGGGTGTTTTTAAAAAATTGTATTTTCGGTTACCCCTCGTATCTCAAGTATCTGAAACTTATCGAAAAGATAAAATGGGGCCCTTAAAGAATTTTTACGCAGAATACAGTGGCGTACTTACAATTTATCTCGGATTTACTTTCTTTGAGATATTAGCCAAAGTTGCACTTTTTTAAATGGAACCCCCCTATATTTTTTCGTCATATTTTTTCCCATACTGAGGGTTTCCCCTAAAAATATAATATAGTCAAAACAAAATTTTTAAACAGCATGAAAACATCAATTTTTTATTTTTTTAATAGGGGGCCTTGGTTTTAAAATTAATGACATAAATTAATAAACTCAAATCCTTCTTGCACAAAAAATAATCATAATAAAAACATTTTTTTTTCTTCTGTAAAATAAGAAAACTTTGTGGTCTTAGCGAATGATAAAAAGAAACCTTCTTTACCTGGTTGCTAAGCGTTTTAGCTAGAAAGTAATATTTTCAGCCCTGGCAAAAAAGTAAAAAAAAAAGAAAATATGCTTGTGGGAAATATTAGGATTTATTTATAAAAAGTAACTAATTTATGACAAAATATTTTAAAAAACTGGTTAGTATTAACATTAAAATTAATTGTGCAATTTGAGAATTAGCAAAAGAAATTGGAGGAATAATACTTGAATTAACAGTTTTTAAATTTGTTTTTGGGGTATCGTTATCACCTTTAACTACGTTAATATTCATTTTTTTCACTGTTACTTCATTAGAGGAAATTTTGGGTAGGAATTTCGTGTAAAATCTTCTTTAAAATTTCCACCTTATTATATGGGGTTCAGCAATATATCCCTCCCAACGAAAAAAACTTAACCCCCATCCCTTTTTGGGGGGAAAATATCGACATCCGAAGCATTGGCAACGAACGTAGTTGACGTTCTTCTAAAAGAATGGCCAGTGTATCTACTGATGTCTTCAAGCTTAAAAAACTTCGCAATTTCTTTAGGTACATTTGAAATAGTGGTTTCCAATTACTTGATTAACACATTTACCTCTTTCAAAACGATAAATAAACGCTCATCTAGAGCATTCCTTGGTCTCAGCTTAATATATTCCTGTAGAAATCTGACATAAGGAACTGAGCCTTCATCGTTGATTACTACAAATTTTTTTTTAATTTTTTTTTAGACTCCACTATTTTTACTATCCCCACGTCTTTTTATTTCTACATCCTTAGCTTCATTCTGTAATTTCGTCTGTCCGGCACCCCAGCCCTCCCATAATGGCTATTACTTTCTTTTGCTAAGAAACTTTGATCAGGCGCGTTAAGTAAAAACTTTATGATTTCTTCTTTTTTAAAAATTTTTGACTTTTTTTCCTCATAACCATCGTTTTTCCTTTTAAAAAGCAATAGTTTCTTGAACTCCGAAATATCTTGATTTTTGTTTACGGAAATTGTTAACAGCATGGAATATACAGACCAGAGGGTTGGTGGTGATAAAGACTGGTTTTTTTTTTGAAAATACGCCAACATCACATTCTCGTCAATCCGCCCCACATTTTTTGTAGCAAGCCTTTTTTAAAACGATTTATATGTTTGATGGTACCTCTCTTTAGATTTGTCTGGCAGAAGTGAGCACACGCAAGTCACTGCCTTTTGGATGCCATTTTTATATTCATTTAACATTTTAAAATGGGAATGGATTTATACTAAATTAACAATAATTCAAAATCTGACAAGTGCTGATGACAGACAATGTCAACAATAAATGTGTTGCTATAATTTTTAACAGGTAAAATTTCAAAATCTCTGATATTTCTATTAAAACATGATGTTAATGATTATTAAATTTGGGTACATGAACAGTAGCAGAAAAAATATAATACATTAAGTAAAAGGGCCCTTTTAATTTTGGATTTTAAAAACCCCCACCCAAAAAGTAAACTTTCGCATCTTGTAATGAAATAATATAACAAGACAACCTAATGGATAAAAAAACAATTTTATGCTAGAATTGTTCTTAGCCTTAAAAGAGAAACTTAACTACTAATTTTATAAATACTGTTTGAATTGGTGACCATGATGTCTTATGCATTGTTGGCATAGCGTCAGAGTCTTCTTAAAGCATTTTAAATATGAAAAGGGGGTCGCAACTCAAAAACATTTTCCGTAGCCTCTCTTAATTCCTCAATTTTTTTTCATACCTCCTCAGTATATTTTACCTTCTAAATATCCCCACAAAAAATAATCTAAAACTGGGGGTCGGAGACCTGGTGGCCATCGAAAGGTCCTGCGTGGCTATAAATCGATTAGGAAAGTGCTGTTCCAACCAGTGTTGTATCACGTGAGAGTTGTGAGCCCGGGGCTCTCTTGTTGGGAAAAAGATGTCTTTTTCTTGAACCAAGGGAATATCTTCCATAATAGTCATTGCCCTTTAAGGTTTTGTATGTATCTATCAAATTCAAATTTCCTTGGTAAATACAATATTTAATTTTTCTTCCCAAAATGAAACAAGAAACATTGAATCCAAACCTTCCCTGGCGTTTCCTGGGAAAAATAACGTGTTCATTTTCCTGGCTCCAAAACCTTAGTTATTCCTTTGAGGATACCCGCACTGGTAAAATGGGCTTCGACCACCAAATGATCTTCCCTTTTCAAAATTATTCTGCCTTTCCACATACTGAGAAACCAGTTACAAAACCCCACTCTCCCTCAGGATCGCCAGGATGAAGATTTGCACAAGTTTATACTTGTAAGGTTTAAATTTATGTGGTTTCAATATTTTTTCGACTTTTGTTTTGGATACTCCAATATTTTCTTCTATTTGCCTGCAAGATGTCCCTGGGGTATTTCCAACTGATGCCAAAACATTTATTTAGCTACTTCATTATCTTTACTATAATTTTTAGGCCTAGGTTTATTAAATGACCCATATTAAATTAGATTGTTTTGTATTTTACGACATATGCCCCCATCAGGCTTTCAGGATATCTATATAGAAATCGAGAAAAAAGTCAAATTTGAAAAAAATATTAGTCGTTCTTCTAACGTACCTATTTAGATAAAGCTACGCCGCCTCATCGACGTCTTCGTTTTATAATATGAAACATCTATTTTCTTTTTTTAAAATTTTTAAAAATTTTTGGTTTTGTGCCATATTTTTTAGATAAATGAAAAATAATCGAAACTAGCTTTAAAAAAATTCAAGAGCAATCATTTGACGTTGAATAATTTGACTGTCTTTAAATTTTAAAACCAAAGCCGCCTATGTTAAAAATTAAATAATTGCATTTTTTTTCTGTTTATAAAAATAAGTTTCGACTATATTATTTTTTTTAGAAAGCTCTCAGTGTGGCAAATAATATGACGAAAAAATATACATTACATCCTTTAAAAAAAGTCAATGGGGCTAATATCTCAAAGAAAGTAAATCCGAAAAAATTTCAAGTACGCCACTTTATTCTGCAAAAAGTTCTATAAGGGCCCGTTTTATTTTTTCGATAAGTTATCAGATACCTGAGATACGAGGGGTAACCGAAAATATCTTTTAAAATCCCTGTAGCGAAGAAACTAAGGAGGAGGACAAATCTGTTTGTGGCATCTTTCGTTTGAAAAAAAGTACACGGTGTCGCAAAAACCGCATCTTTGTAACTTCACTCATAAGCGAGAAACCCCTTAAAACACACGAAAATAGGACACCCATACTGGGCATAGCTTTCGCCGGTCCCCAGCAACATTTCTCGCAAACTCCGGAGAACAAATATCCAACATTAAACGTCTTGGAGGCTGGAAGTCTACATCAGTCAGATATTTTAAACATAATACTCAATTTTACCGAAACACCTTCCACTATCTAGAAACAACCGTCAATGCCATCTTCCAATGTACTAAACCTCTTGGTTCAAGAAACTACTTCCATAGTTATATAGATTGGCTCATCAAGAACCCAACACCGCCGCCTTCAACGTTTTCTACAGAAAGGCAACTTGCGTTAGCAATAAATTTGCAAAACGCGACCAATTGCCCTTTTACTATAAATGTTAATAATAATAACTAGTGTATAAATTCTTTTGTTAACAAATAATATTTTAAATATAAATCTTTAAAATTATGTTGGTTTTTCCTCTCGCTTGTAGAAAGAATATTGTCCCTAACACTTTCAGAAAGTAATTTTTCCGCTCTTAGCTGTTTATCCATACTCCGCTGCGCATCGTTCGTGTAACGGCAGCCCCGTGCAGAAAAGTATCACTTTTCACACTTGTTAGGAAAATAACAATTTTGTGCTGTGATTTAAACATAATTTAACCTGGGCACTTGTTAAAGATCAAGATATAAAACAAACAAATTTTTTTACCTGCCCCTAACCCCATAAAATTTTAGGGTTTGCACCTAAAGTTTTTTTACCTTTTGTAATCAATGTATATCCATTATTTTAACTTTTCGTTTTCACCAAATCAATACTAAGTTAATAGTACAGTGGATGGAGAGAATAAAGCTGTTTGACCTCCGGATTTTTTTGAAAATTTGGAATTAAGTTGCTTTTACCCTCGAGATCAAAGTTTATATATGCTTAGGGTGTGCTTTTTATTTTTAGGGGTAAAAACCACTCCTTATGCTAAAAAATGAAAAAATCATAGAAATAGACCTTATGTAAATTAAAATCATAGCTAAATATGTAGAATGAATCTATTTTTAAATTTTGAGTTATATCTAACATTATATTTTAACGTTTCCACCCTTAAAAATCACCCTTAATACCGAAATTAATTTTTTTTTTCATTTTAAAATTATTTAATAACGCTTTTATTATAGGAAAAAAATATTTTAACAGTTTACGGTATGATCAATATTTAACTACCATAACTCCACCTTTAAATAACCACCCCTTATGAGATTTACAAAAAAAATGACAAATTAAAACGATTTGATGATAAATAATTATAGTCCCGGAAATAAAGCTAAAAAATTGCAAAACCTCGCAATTTTTGTGTCCTGCATTGATTTGTATAAAAATTTGGAGCCGCTTCCAACCCTCCACTTTAAATTATATTTCATGGTGATGTGCGCTGTTTGTTTTTTAAGGGTAAAAACTACCCCTAATTGTCAAAACTTATGGAATAACATTTTAAACCTTAAGATGGGTAAAATTTGGTTTGGATTAGTTGAATAATAATTGTTTCATGCTTTAGAATACAACTTTAAAATATTTCAACTCTTTAAAATCAACCCTTGTTAGAGCTTAAATTAAAAAAAAAATATATACCCTAAATAAATGATTAATTCACCATGGTGATTTAATTTTAGAATGCTGTTGCTTAAAATATGTACTAATTTCATTTCGCAACTTTTCGACCCTTATAAATCAACCCTTATTATAGCTTTATAAAAAAAAAAGATTTATCCCCAAAAAATTAATAGCTTGACAGATTTAATAATTTAAAATATTACTGCCTGAAATATTACCAATTTCATTCATTTGCAAATTTTCAATCCTTAAAAACCACCCCTTACAACATTGCAATTCTTATAAACCAATATGATAGATATAAATAGGAAAAAAAAGTAGAATTGCATACAAAAATTATACTGGTAAAAGTGTAAAGTATACCGGTTTTATAGAATATTATGCTTCGAAGTGGGCTATTCGACTTTTTCGAAAAACAGTTGATTGGTTTTTTAAACATTGCTCCATTAGTTTTGATGATAGAAAGTTTGTTCAAAAATAATTTTGTAGGGTTTTAAAACCTACAGGCTATGAAAATTTAAATCCTTTTTAATCCCTTAGTTTTAAAATGGGATAGTTTAAAGGGCTTGAATAAGGGTGTCCTCAAATAAGAGGCTTTAACGGCCATATTCCAAACATTTATTGTACAAAAAATATATTAATGAATTGTCTTTGTTATAAAAAACCTATAATTCTACCAGGCATTTTTTTCGTATCTCCAGTATTGTTGGGTAATTTTGAAGAAAATGGCTTTTTTTTACAAATTGCGAAAAATCGTTTTTCACTTTAAGCTCCAATTTTTCTAAAATTAAGCATTTTAATTTGGTTAAACTTCTAGAATGTATTATTAATACATATAAAAAAAATCGCAGAAGGGTACAGATCTATTTTATATAAGAGGGGAAGAGGGGTTGTTTTTAATGATCTTTTCGTAGAAAAAAGTAGGGATCGACCTTATTTTTATCATAACTCGCTCAATTTTCATGCTAAAAACTCTTTTATTGTTTTTAAAAGAAGGGTCCTATTATATACTTTAAAAAAGACCTTATATGTTTTCCTTAAAAAATGCAAACTTTTCCCCCTATTTGACTTTGAATCTTTCAAATTTAACATTTGACGAACAAAAGCTAACCATTAACAAGCCGTAGCTCGGTCTGTATTGGTTGTAGAGATATTATATTTAAACATTTTTTTCTGTAGTTTTTTTTATAAGCTTCAATTTTGCTTTCTACGGTTTTTTTGGTAAATGCATATTTTTAGAGTTATTCGTGAAAACCCCATTAAAAACGTCGATTTTTTCGTCAAAAAACTTTTACTTTCAATCGCGAATAACTCGAAAAATATTAGTTTTACGAAAAAAAATTTATAAACATTTTTTACTTAAAATTACTTTTTTATTGATTTCTGTACTTAAAATGTAATAAAATTTCCACCCCCGAGATGGGGTGGCAACCACCCCTAGGATAAAAGCAACCTCGGCATGATATAAACTTTGATCCTTGGGCTATTCCCCTTCCCTCTGTAAAAATTTCAGGTAAATCCATGAAGGACAAAAAATTCCTAGCCAAAATGCCTCATCTCCTGTGCTATAACCCAAAGCACAAGAATATTCATTTTTTTCTTGGTACAATAGCGATCGGCTCTTTTTAATTATTTCTTTTCTATTTTAAGTATATCCGTAACGAAACAATTCTGCATAGTTTAGTGTTCTTTAAATTAGTAAAAGTCAACAATATTTGTTTTTTTCCTAATATATGCAATTGTCTTGACAGGCAGTGTACAAAAACCAAAGATTTTATATAAAGATTATTTAAAATTTAGATCCTTGCATATTATCTTTAGATACACAAAAAGTTTTAAGGTTTTTTTGGTAGTAAAACCGAACGTCTTCTCGCAGACTCAAGAACAAATAAAACGCCAAAATGCGAGTTCATCAGCTAAAAAAGCCACTTGTAGAACACGGCGGAATAAATCGACGACCTTTCTCATACATATTTAAGCAGAAGGGTAAAAATAAAAAAGTTTCGGGTTTATTTCTTCCATAATACACTATCGACCGCTAAAACGAGTTAGGAAAACCTTCGTTTCTTCTAATCCTAGTTCGATTAGGTCAGGTTTTTTATTATGTTTTTGATTTTAGTTTGTTTAGTATATAGCTTAATATAAATATAATTAAAAAAAAAAATTTTTTGACTGATCGGAAAATATCCATTCTTGGTTAGAAAGTAACTTTTTTGCGGGCTAGACCGAAAAATTGTTATCAAGGACCGGAAATAGTACATTTCATTACTTAAAATTGCGATTATTTATTTTTATTTTTAAAACTGTAAAACAAATTAACAAAAAAAATACAAGCTAATTAAATCTAAGAAAATTAATTTTGGACGGAACCGTTATGATTAATGGTTATATTTATTGTACAATTCGTATTATTGTTGAACTCAATCCCTTTTGTATTTCTTTTGTTAACTAAAATGTAAAGCGGAGTGTTCGTGTATGTTTGGGTTCTCTTGATTGACTGTTACAGATTTTGTAGTTTCAAATTACAAGGCCTAAACAACTTTTGGGATACTTTTTAATTTTTTTTTGTATGGACTCTATATATTCTTCTGCTACATTGGAAGAAAGAATCCCCGTGTTTTTCAAA
>JAHBCN010018967.1:0-16447 GCA_019359885.1 Listronotus oregonensis
GGTATAAAAGAGTAATGTTATAGTCTAAGATCCCACTGCTCGATTCTGCAGGTATCTGTTTTTTTGATACAACCGATTTTAAATGAATGTTAAGGAAGTATGCAATGGATTAGGGATAGGTTGCCTATAAAAAAATAGCCGCAATTATCTGTAATTAATTTTAGTATGATTAATTCGGTAACATAAATTACAACTATATGTTTTTTAATGAATTTTACGACATTTGAAAGATAATAATGTCACAAATTGAAAAAGAAATGGTTGCCAGCTCTCAGTCAGCCGCAGCGTTAGGGTTGCCAGCTGTAAACAGGTATATCAGTGTTAATTGTTTGCACTTACCTGTTTTTTTTTTAATTTTTAATATAAAATTAAGGTTTTATATATACTAATTACAAAAATCCATGGTTGCCAGTTAGAAAATGGCCGCAAACAGAGGTTGCCATAATTTCAATGAACGATTCTGGCTCCAGGTAAGTAGAAGCGCAAGAGAGAAGATGCACGCATTGATATGTGCTGTAATCAAGAGTATAATGTAGTGTCGATGTAGTTCTAGTATTTCTTTACTTATTTTGTATGAAAATAAGTAAAGTGAAGTAAAAAATTACCTTTTTTATAATTAAGTTGTTCTCTCTTTTTAATTTGGTAATTATCACAAATTAAATATAATAATATTAATAAGATTTATAATAAAAAAACTAAATCTTAATCCAATAAAAACAGAAATATTACTATCCATAAACATTGAATAAATAAATGAAAAAAATTCGATTTTCTTTAAAGATTCTGTTGACAACTTTTCAAGTAAAAAATAGAAGTAAAAGAAAATATAGGTTTTTTCTCAGGCAAAAAAAAATAGTCATCATGCTCTAAAATTTATGTTTCATAAGAAATAAGTAAAGAAATACTAGAACTACATCCACACTACATTATACTCTTGATTACAGCATATATCAATGCGTGCATCTTCTCTCTTGCGCTTCCACTTACCTGGAGCGAGAATCGTTCATTGAAATCATGGCAACCGCTGTTTGCGGCCATTTTCTAACTGGCAACCATGGATTTTTGTAATTAGTATATATAAAACCTTAATTTTATATTAAAAATTAAAAAAAAAAAACAGGTAAGTGTAAACAATTAACACTGATATACCTGTTTACAGCTGGCAACCTTAACGCTGTTGCTGACTGAGAGCTGGCAACCATTTCTTTTTCAATTTGTGACATTATTATCTTTCAAATGTAGTAAAATTCATTAAAAAAACATATTGTTGCAATTTATGTTAGCGAATTAATCATACTAAAATTAATTACAGATAATTGCGGCTAATTTTTTATAGGCAACCTATCCCTAATCCATTGCATATTCCTTAACATTCATTTAAAATTGGTTGTATCAAAAAAACAGATACCTGCAGAATCGAGCAGTGGGATCCTGTACTATTAAAAATTAGTAACAATACTAAGCAAGGACTGAATAACTTTTTTTTATTTATTACAAATGTCTTCAATTTTAAATATTACTCTTTTCGTGCCGTGTAAGTGTAAAATTAGAATATCTTGAAAACCGTTAAGTTTATAAAGTTAATGCAAGAGCACCTTTCTTTAAAAAAATTAAGTAAATAATATTAGTCAAGTACCAAATAATCAAAAATATTATTACCAAAAAACTTACGACGAAACAATTGTCACATATGATTTAAATTGCCCGAAGCTACGCCACTGGTTCATGATAGTAACAGAAGTTTATTATCAGAAGGTCTATTTTAGTCACTTTTCCAAATGTGCCAAGATGGAAAAATAAAAGAAAAAAGTAAGCTTTAATTTTTTTTGACATCCTGTATCTTAAAAATGCAGCCATTTTAGACATATGCTTATATAACATTATTGCATCATTGTGGTCCAAAAAATGTTCCATTAACCGATGGCATATGTTTTTTAAATCACCCTCTATTGGGGTGGCGTAAAAACATATGTTTAGTGGATACGTAAGTTCTAGCTATTTTTTTTAATATTGTAGGTAAATGACATTGGAACTAAATTTTATTGTGGTTTAAAACAATAAGCTATATACCTATTTAAACCTATGAAGCTGGCATTTTGCTCGCGAGGACTGCACAATTTTGGCATTTTTTCCCCGTTCTTCTGAGATATTGCCCTCCTTCCCTTATAGATCGCGTCACATTACATCCGTTCCCTGAGCTCCGTCTTCCGTCACATACTCCGTGGTGAAGAGCGCGTCATACAGGCTTTGTGAATAGTTTTGTTAGACTCCGAACGCTGTTAGAATGACAAATGACACCGATACGTCACGGTCTCTTATGGCAAACCCGTATAAAACCGTGACGTATCGGCACGTATCGGTGTCATTCTAACAGCGGTCGAACTCTATTTAAAAATACTTAGGCGTATAAAAATCTTATTAGTCTCACGAAGTATATTTAATTACAAGTAATGCACAGGTTACCGTATAGCGACACCTTCAGTGGAGATCAACATTGATGTAGTTAGTTCTATACACATTTATTTGGTTGTGAATAATGCTTTATTTTCTTTAAAAATGATATTAGCTATTTAGGAAAAATTTGACCACGACCTCACCTGCTGGAAAACAACGACGTGGTCGAAGTTAAGACATGCTTGCAAGTTTGCTTTATTAAAAAAAAGTGCGCGACCCAGCGAAAAATGTTATTTATAAAATTTGGCCCGGCTGCTGAAAAGGTTGTAGTCTAGTTGAAAACTGTGTTTCCTGCGAAAAATAGTTAAAAGGTTTTAAAAAAATATGAGCGACAGCTCATTCGACGCGGAATGGAAATCTGAGAAAGGCGTTTTAAGGATTTTTTCCTAACTTTCGAAGTTCTATCCCCATTATTTATAATTTTAATTTAACGCTAAAAATGGGCCTCCGCACGACATTTTTAGTTGTGCGCTCGGCGTCAAAACCGAGTACATCACACTTAATGATTTTTTTAGGGTATTAAATATTAATTAAAAATGTTTAAAGAATTATGGTGTATTCAGATCACTTCAAAGAACTTATTCCCGTTAAAAATTTAACTTAAAGTTAGTTTTTCAACAAGTTAAACAATTGTTTATTAACAAAATTGTTTCGAACTTTCGTCTTTATTTTCCTTTAAAAAAATGTTTACATATTTGTCGTAAAAAGTTTTCGCGTCGTGGAGTCCTTCTTATATACATACCTCACAAGATCACGCTATAAAAGTTTTAAAAATGTTTATGCTTTGTTTATAATAACTTCCTGACTTTGACCATATTACTCTGATTTTTTATTTTTTTTAAAAGTTATAAAATTATTATTAACAAACGATTAAACTTTAATGGCGTTATCTTGTTAAGTAATTTTTTTAATTGACAATTGTCTAACTTTTAGTTAAATTTTTAACGGAAATAAATTCTTTAAAGTGTTCTAAATACACCACAATTTTTTAAAATTTTTTAAATAATATTTAATACTCTAAAAAATTATTTCGTGTATAAATAATAAAGATAAAACTACGGGAGTTAAGACTTTTTTATAGGAAATTTCTTTTTCTTTAAGGATATTTTTTGCAATTTTCGCTATCTCTTATGGTTTTTAAGTTATCATCAAAAATCGAAATGGCTTTTTTTATTTCGCTTTTTGTTAATAACAATTGCAATTTTTATTGGCAGAAAAAATCCTCAAAACAACCTTCTTAGATTTGCAACCTGCGTTAAATGAGCTATAGCTCATATTTTTCGAAGCCTTCTAACTATTTTTTGCAGGAAACACACTTCTCGACTAGACTATTGGCCACCCTCGATTTACTATGTTTTGAAGTATAGTTTAGGTTGTTGCTGTATTTTTTCCGGTGCTATAGATGATAAGAACGTCCGCATATTGAATTGGTAAACAAATGGAAAAGCATGAATTCTATACTGCTAAGACTACGCTTATAGAAACTTCATTTTGTAAATGTTTGCTACCCCTGTTACTCTGTTAAAATTTTTAATAAATTTTTTATGTATTCCTGTTTTATCGTATTTTTAATGTAAAAAATTACAGCTAATACTTTTACTTATTTTAAACTTTATTAGTTTGAACGATTAAGTAAAAAAGAGCGAGTCATACCTACTGTATGTCTATACAAGTATATCGAAATAAGAAATTACAATAAATACTTATTTTGTAAGATTAAAGTACCTACATTATTTATTTATAACCTATAAATTAAAATAATAAAATATTTATTTGTAAGTATAAATAAACTGAATAATTCGTTTTCAAAAAATTAACATGTTGTAGGTACAATTATTGAACATGTCATGTCCTATATTTAAAAGCATAATCAAGTAAACTTTTAACAATTTAATATACATAAAAATAATTATTAGCTGTTCCTAGTGTTGCCTAACCAATAATTTCATTATCGCTTTATCTATAGTGTAATTACTGATATTTAGATGATTCAACTCTTTTGCAATTACATTTGTTTTTTGTACGAACTTTAATCCCAAATTCAGCCAGTAAATATATTGGTTACAACAAAAGTATTATTTTAAAACCTACTGTTTTATAACCAAAATGTGGTAAAATGCTAAGGTCTTAAATTTTTCATGGTTAGCCGTAATATACAGGGTGTCCCAGAAGTAATGGAACACAGAGCAACAGCAGATTCCTCGGGTCAAAATAATGCAATTAACGTAAACTTGCCTTATCCCAAAGGTAATAATAATAAGATACAGGGTGTCAAACTTTTAATTTTGCTTTTGTTTTTTTGTATTAATTTCTTAACTAAAAGACATAGCAGTACAAAATGGAGGATTTGGGGGTCCTTTGAGGCAAAAAATTCAAATTTTTTCATGGCATAACTTTTTTTAAGCTTAGTTTATTGACCTGTTTATTAAACAAGAAGTTACTACAATTCCCTCTGCTTCAAAATGGGAATACTTCATTTAGGTCTCTAGGAGCAACTGTTTTTGAGATAAACTTTAAAGGACTCCACAATTTTCTTATGGAAAATGAGTTTTTTATTTGGCAAATATTAAAATTAACCTTTTTTCAAAACGCTACATTGAAGGCGCCACCAGCAATATTTTGTTTTTTTTTTTTTAAACCATAACTTTTTTACGCTTGGTATAATTTAGTCTTTTATTTAAAATACCCATTGTGCAAACATTTATGCTTAAAAAAAATATACTAAATTTTGCTACGATTCACCATTTTCAAGATATTTACATTTAAAAATTTCAATGCGCTTAAGATAAAATTTTGTTTTCCTACTAAGTTAAAATATTTTTTAGGTAGGCTGTGTCTGAGAAGATGAATTATTTATTATAAAAGTTATTCTCACTATCACGATTTTTTTCTTGACAGTTACTTTGATGCGTGGTTATAAAAATTAAAACTTATTCGATTTGTTTTCACTTTGGTTTAAAACGCTTAGACATTAAGTTTTTCTGATTCGGATATGCGATATGGTGCGTATATGCCCAAGAAACTTACAGCGGTTTAAGAGCTTGTCGACTTCATGCGCAATTGTATCCAAATAGTAGGCAACCAGATTTTAAACTTTTTAAAAAAATTGACCAGAGACTTGGGAAAACGGGTTCATTCAAAACGGGATGTTGGACATCCAAATAGACCTAATTTGGATTAAGAAGAAGAAGTGGTAATCTAGGTTGCTAAAGATCCAGAAATAAGTGTAAGGCATATGGATACAAGAACTGAAATAAGTAAGTAATTGGTTTTAAAACAAATTTATCCCGAATATCTTTATCCATCATTCCACGCCTCGCCTGTACTAAATCTTTTGGATGCAGATCTGCCAGCAAGACTAGATTTAGCCCGCTATATCCTAGTTCACAATATAATATCATTTTTAATTTTAGAAACAAACATTCATTAGATATTGCAAATCCAAACCTTATTATTAAAAGACACTTTCAACACGAATTTAAAATTAATATTTGATCTCTAAATCTAAACGGAGAATTATATTTAAACTATTTACAAACAAAGCTTATTAATTATTTAAAAAAATAAACTTCTGTGTAAATCTGCACCGAGATATGGTTTTTATGCAAGATGGTGCTCCTGCGCATTTTGCTAGACCGGTAAAAGAGTATTTTAATGCTAATCTTAAATGGATAACATGAAAGTCGAAGACCTTGGCCCGCACGAAGTCCAGATTCTAACCCATTGGATTTTTGCGTACGAGGATGTATGAAATCAATTGTTTATGAAAATACAATAAACACAAAAGAACAATTAATGGCAAAAGGTCAAACTGCTGCTGAGTTATTTCAAAATAAGCAATTATTTTTTAAGATTCGGCGATCTTTTAGTAAAAGAACTTTAAAATGTGTTAAGAAAATGGAGGTCATGTCAAACATTGGCTGGCAAATATCGATAATTTTCATTTCGAATTAATTTTTAATTTATCTTTTGTGTTTTACCATTAATTTGAAGTAAAGTAAAGCAATTTAAATAGTAAATGTGTTTTTTCTTGTTGAGCGCATTGAAATTTTTAAATATAAATATCTCGAAAAAGGCAAATCGTAGCGAAATTTTTGACGGATATCTTCTTTTAGGAAAAATGTTTGCACGATGCATATTTTAAATAAAAAATTAAATTATACCAAGCGTAAAGAAGTTATAAAGTTAAAAAAAAAACAAAATGTTGTTGGTGGCGCCCTCAATGAAACGATTTTTAAAAATGGTTAATTTTTAGATTTGCCACATAAAAAAATGACATTCAGTTTATTACCATATATATATATATATATATATATATATATATATATATATATATATATATATATATATATATATATATATATATATATATATATATATATATATATATATATATATATATATATATATATATATATATATATATATATATATATATATATATATTATATATGGTGCGTTGCCGAGCAGAACATAAAAAGTCCCGTATAAATTTTAAGGGAGTTACCTCGTGCCAAGTTTCACAAAATTTTAATAAGCCATCGCAATAAATAATTGTTAATGTTTAACTCAGAAGTTCGAAAATAGTTTCGAAAAAAAAAGAACTGAACTCATACTCTTTTACTAGGTGTGGAAAAATAAAATGAAATAAAATACAATAACTTTTTTAAAACTAATAGAAAATTTTACATTAAAACATTAATTAATAAAATGTTTAAACAACCCCCTCCCCGATTAACAGCTAAACAATATCCCAACCGATCATAAAGTTCATTTCTAACGTTGCTAAGTTGATATTGCAAATTTTATTACATTCTAACAAAATAGCGTTTTGTAGCTGGTTAAGGTTCCCAAATTTTATACTTTTATAAATGAAACTTTTTAAGTGAAGTCATTCGGTGAAAGATCAGGTGACCTGTCTGGCCAAAATATCCGGTATCGTGGACCAATAATATTGCCGTTAAAAGAATTTTCCAGGTACTCTCTAACCATACAGGCGTTATGGGCGGGGCAACGATCCATTTGGTACCAGATCATTTGATCTTCCCGAACAACTTCTTCCAAGGCGAGTCCAATTTGATTTTGAAGTAAGTCCAAATAGGTTTCTGCTGTCAGGTTATAGTCCATAAAAAAGTATCCAATGATATGTTGTCCGATAATTTCCACGAATACATTGGTTTTTTGGGGATATTGTGTCCCAGTATAAACAATATGAACAAAGCAATTTTTATTTTCTTGGCTCCAATACCGAACATTTGGTATATTGTTGAGGATGAATGTACATTCATCGGTAAAACGAATATTTCTTTAAAAATTCAAATCGTTATTTGCTCTTTTCATCATTCCAAAATAAAATGCCATTCTCCGCTCCTCATCTCCTTCCTGTAGCTCTTGATGTTTTTCGAATTTATACGAACAATATTTGTCTTTTCTCAAAGTGCGCAATACCGTTGTATGATGTTTATTTACCTCTTGCCCAGAACCCTAGTACTAACCATTTTGTTTTCCTCCGCATTCAGTAGAATATTAAGATCTCTGTTCTCTCTTTCTTTGGCCCTCTTTTCGATATCCTGAGTTAAATATTTACAATTATTTATTACGGTACCTTTGGACTCGAACTTACTGAAAATACGTTTAATAGTTGAAATGGGCGGAATGGGCTTGGTGGGGAAATAAACTGAAAACATTTCACATACTGCTCTAAAACTGTTTCCCGCATAATGCCACTTAATTATGGACACTTTTTCGTCCATTGAATAATTCATATTTTTTTAAACACCGACTGTTACTGATTTAATGAAACTTTTCCTTATGTCAGGGACCATATTTATTTTACTTGTGGCTTTTTGGTTTTACCTGGACCGAAAATTTGGTAATTTTGAAATTACATTTATTTGAATAATTTAAGATTCGCTAATTAAATTTTTTTAAAAACTTGGCACGAGGGCTTATCAGACGGTCTCTTCACAAAGTTATCTTACATTTTTTCTGTAAAATGTACAGGGGTGCCAATAATTGACCCCCTTTAAATTTACATGAGATTACAATTAATCCCAATAAATGCACTACGCGGAATTAGAACAATGTGTAATAAATACATAGAATATAATGAAATGCAGTTTGAACAGCTAAACTAGTTTTCGCAGTTTAATTTTGTAAGGTTAAATTTTAAACTTGATATAAAATTGAAGACTCTTTAAAGGATTTTGGCATAGATTAAAAACTTAAAATTTTTTAAAGATTGTTTTAATCTACTTTTTATCTGAAAATAAGTAATTTTAATTGTAGCCATAAAATTTTCTTTCTAGGTAAAGGACACTGCAGTAGTTGAAAGAAAACAAATACAATTCTAAAAATGCAGAAACAATTTTGTTAAGATTTTTTAAAAAACATTAATTTAAAGTCTTAAAATATGAAATAACTAGGTATTGAGTATTATATATTTTGGAATAGCTGACATACGACAGGTTGTTTCATGAGAAAAATCATATTTTATGTTTGGTTCATATCTCAAAAAAAATATTAAATTTGAAAAAAACTACCCCACCGGATTAAAGGAGGGTTAAAAAATGGAAAAAAATGAATTTTGCCATGTATGTCTGTTTTATCAAAAAGTAGCGACCCTTCTCAGAAACCGCAAGTTTATATCTCTAATAATAATCGAGTTGCCTTGCAATTACCACAAAATCTGGACTCTGTACTTTCGACATATTGCTAACAATATTTACTAACGGATAATAAAATTGCCCATAAAACATTATAGTCAGAGCAGCTTCTTTGTTCATTATCAGCAGTTTTTACAGTTAAGGGAGGGGTGAAGAGCTGTTAAGCATAATATGGGCTGTCGGAATTATGTCTCTAGTGTAGAGAGGGGACTTTTTTGCTAATCTAGGCGTGTCACTGGCCTTAAAAATTCTGGAGGCTACCCGGAGTTTAAAAATAGGATAGTAAAGAATCCTTTACTTGTAAATATGAGTACCTAATAATAAAGACGTAAGTAGTTATTTTACAATAGTATGGGCACTTAAATGAAACAATTTAGAGTCTTTAATGTTAAAAACCTTTCCTTAATATATATAAAAAAATGCAATAGAAACTATGATATGATTCAAATAATGTAACACAAATATAACGTTAAAAAATATGTTTTTACTTTACTAGTTGCTTTTTAGTTGTGTTTGATTGTACTTACCAATTTCTTCACATGTTTTATATTTAAATAATACCAAAAGTATCAATAGTTGTTTATAATACATTTGAAAACTATTTGTAGCTTCTACCTTTGCACAGACCCACTTAATATAAAATTAAGTCTATTTTGGAAATGTTTGTGATGATATGCGTTTGTAATTCCATGTAATAACTTAATTGTTGATGCTGCTATTATACTACAATGTACAAACAAGTGTTTTGCTAAATTGTTACGTTGGTAAAACGTAGTTAGAGAAGGTTCTATTAGATATAAATTTCCCATTTTCAAAATATTAAACCAATTGTACCTGCTACAGTATCTTGTTTTAATTATATTTAGATCGTCTGTTTTTAACGATTTATTTCTTTATGATATTTTTATTTGACATATAAACATGTTAGGTTAAGACGAATAGATTTGTAGCAATTTCTATGATATAATGCATATTATGTTTTGGCGACTTGGTTTGTTAGTAACCTTCCTTTGCGCAAAAGTGAACCATATTTTCCCCGTTTTGCGGTCTCTAAATCGATAATTTTGCCAACTTAATTTCATTGGTCTACCGGCTTGATTAGGCTCAAGCAAAAACGGAATATTTACCAACAAAAACGAAATAGTAGGTACGAAACAAATTTGGGGCCAGCAAAGTCATCGTTTTTATTTTAATTACGTTGTATATTCGATGAATTTGCTAGGATCATTCTCAAAAAAATTATGGTCGGTTAATTGTTTCGTACCTACTTTTAATTTTATTTTTAACCGACTTCAAAAAAAAGGTTATCAATGCGATATATATGTATGTAATAATATTGGAACTGTAAAATATTCACAAAGGAAAATGAAATAGGGCTTCCAACCCAATATACAAAATTTTATAGGTGTATATTTATTTGTACGTTCGTATATTCGTATGGTTGTATGTTCGTATCAGGCCCGCCGTAAGCGGGCGTGCAAAGAGTGCAGCGCACGCGGGCGGCATGTCCAAGGGGGTGGCGCATCATCGCGAAATATTTTTTAATAAATGATAGCTTCCTTTAATACAGTCATGCGGGAACATATTTACAGAATTTAATCTTTGATCTCAGATTCAAATTGTATGACTCACTATTTAGGGCATCAAATTCAAATTTTCAAAAATGAAATAATTGATAGGCTCGGCACGACCATAAAGAATATATATTGAAGTCAAAGAATCGAAATATTTCTCCATTATATTGGATTGCACACCAGATGTAAGTTACACAGAATAAATTACAGTTGTACTCAGGCATGTTCTTTTAAATAATGAAACCAATAATGTTGAGATAATATATGAACATTTCGTTGGTATCTGTCCCATTCCGAGCTCCATATGTAAAGGTCTATTAAATTTTGTTTAGGATTTTTTTCACAATTAAATCTCAACATTAACAACTTATGCGTTCAAGGTTATGATAATGTTTCTTATATGCGTGGAAAACACAATGGACTATAAAAAAAAATGAAAATCAATAACCGCGCATTTTATACCCCGTGTTTGGCTCATACTCTTAATTTGGTAGTAAACGATGCAGCAACTATTATGCTCAAAACTGTGAATTCCTTTAATATAATTCGAAAAATATTCGTCTTTTTTTCATCATCTACAAAAAAGCGGTCGATAGTTTACAAACATTTACCAGATTTAAAATTAAAAGCTTTAGTGCTACTTGATGGTATAGCAGAATGGATGCAGTTAAACCATTACGGTATCACCTCGAAAGAATATATGATGCTTTGCTTAAAGTATCTAGTAATTTGTCGGAATGGGATTGTACTACATCTCACAAAGTTTATTCACTTGCTTTAAACATTTAAAATTATAGATTTATTTGCTTGGTAGTAATTTGGTTCGATATTTTAAACGAAGTTAATGCTCTGAGCAAAATAGTGCAGAGCCCCACAATAAATAATTAAATCTGCATGAATGTATTAAATAAGTTGATTGATAAGTTTACAGAATATTGCACGGCTGAAATCTTTGAAGTAGTATTAGCAGAAGCTTCCAATGTGACTCACGAACTTAACGTAGAAACAGATTCCCCCTAATAAATACAATTTGTTCAAGAAGAAATTAAATTTGCATTTAAAAAAAACCAGTCTAATGATCCACAAACTCCCTTACATTTTACCAATGACTTAATTTCAACATTTCCGAACACAGCAATAGCGCTAAGAATATTACTTACACACACACACACGGTTTCAGTTACATCTGGTGAAAGAACCTGTTCAAAATTAAAAATTATCAAAAACTATTTAATTGTAAAATCAACAATGCTTCAGCAAAAACTAAGTTATTTAGCTATCTATAATTTTAATTGAACATGAAATTTTAGACAGCTTGAATACAAGAAAGTTGATAGAAGATTTTGCAAATATAAATGCAAAAAGAGTTACATTTTTGTAGATAAATATTTAAGTATATGGTTTTACACTTTAGTAAACAAAAATAATTAAGAACCTTAAGATTTTTTCCCACCGTAATAAAATTAACATTAAACACTCTTTTTTTTAACAAAACTCAGCATTTATGTAGTCGTAGGGCGGCATAATCGGTATTGCACGCGGGCGATCACACAGCTAGCGGCGGGTCTGATTCGTATGTTCATATGTTCTTACATTCGTACGTTAGTACATTCGTATGTTCATACGTTCGTACGTTCGTACGTTTGTACGTTCGTACATTCGTACGTTCGTATGTTCGTACGTTCGTACGTTCGTACGTTCGTACGTTCGTACGTTCGTATATTAGTATGTGTAAATGTTTTTGTTTTGTATTGAATATTTCGTTTCTATATTAAGTTTTTTATCTGATGACTTTGTTGGCACCGACCTTAAAAAGAATTTAGGCCCCTAATTTGTTTCATACCTACTTTTAATTTGTTTTTTTTTCGTACAATTTTTTACTGTATGTTTAAAAAATATATATATTTTTTTAATTTAGCGTAATTTTTTTTAAGTTAATTTAATTTTTTCAAATTACAATTTCAAAAGGCCATTCAAATAACATTTTGCATATAGACTGATGGTCCGGGAGCTAGCAACGTCGGGAAAACAAGAATTTTAGGTCAGCTGATTTTTTGATATATTGTCCTCCTTTCTATTTCGTTTAGACCCTGAGCTATCTGGCTAGCGGTAGCGGTTGCGTTTATTAGTGTACAGGTAATAATCCAAGATTTTAAAAACATTATAAGAAGCCTAATTTTCAATTTCTTGTCTTTAGATAGGTTTACCAAACATATTTTTTTTAATTGTTTTATCATTGCTAAGCGATTTTTTTTAAATAAAAATTTTATATTATGGTATTTAAGTACACAAAAATCTGAAATTAATTTGCCAAACGTTAATTCGATTGCTAAACCTTGCGATATATGCGCACTTATAAACGCAACCGCTACCGCCAGCCAGATAGCCCAAGATCTACCCGAAAGAGGAAGGAGGACAAAATCAAAAAATCAGCTGACCAAAAATCCTCTCTTGAAAACGTTGCTAGGTCCTATACTGTATATGTTTGTAAATAATATTGACGAAGTGGGAAATTTTTTTTAATATTTTCTCTTTTTTGTCTTTGGACAGTTCACATAAGGGCCGAAGTTTAAGTACTAACGTACCGTGGGTGTCTTTATTTAAGCAACACGTTGATAACTCATTTTGGAATTTTCGGACTATAACTATCCACTCAAATTTCTTACCAAAGTGCGGTCGGAAAAAATATATATATTTCATTTGCTAGCCCAAATAGGCGAGTCTATATTATAGGTAAAACCAAAAAGAGGTAATTCTCGTATAATGAAGGAAATGCTGTAAATGTGCATGTTTTCCCGCATCACTAAGACTTGACATGACTGACAGAGAATGTTAAAAAAGGTTAAACAATATTGAAAAGTGTCATTTAGGTGATCATGGTAATGATAATCAAAAATGCACTTGGGTTTGTGAATTTCAAAAAGATGTTTTTGCCATAACTTGTCAGGCTGCGCTAAGCAAAATCCGAAAAGTAAAGAGGAAAGAAAAAGCAGTATTTTCACCCATCTGCAATATAATATTTATAGAGGTTTTTAAGCCCTGTTTTGTAAGTTAAAAATATAAAGGAAAAGTTCTTTTGGGAATACGGCTTTTTATGATTTTTGCTAATTGCATTAAAATTACGAGAATGTCGAACAGATGGAATCCTCGGACGTGGCTAAGACGACTACATAAGAAAATACTAGGAGGGCTTACAAAAACAAGCGAATCTGCATAATAACAGAGAGCCAGGCGTCACTAGGGGCACTTGCAAACCCCAAGGTAACGTCCAAGCTGACATGGGAATGCCAAAAAGAACTGGAAGTCCTGGAGGAACGCAACAGGATAACTTTCCTGTGGGTACCAGGACATTCACCATACTTTGGACCAGAACCTGCCTTTGGAGTGACCAAAACCATAGCATGAGGACAAACCAGGGAATGGATCCAAAACAAACGCGAGGAATACTGGGGTAGCGTTAGTGAAATAAGACATGGAAAAAGCTTCATAAGAATCCTATCCAAAAAAACGAAAGAAGAAATACTCACACAAAGTAGGAAAAAAAAACAGTAGGGCATGGAGGATACCTGCACAAGATAGGTTCATATAATGGGGACCCAAGTTGCAGAATGTGCGACGAGGGAGAAGAGACAGCCTACCATATCCTGTGCGAATGTGAAGCGGTAAATCACAAAAGAAAGGCATTATTTGGGCAACCAAAAATAAGCTTACAGGAATATATCAACCAACCAGTCTCGGGGTTATACAGAGTCGTAGAAGAAACAAGACTTCTAGGAAGATTGGTAAAAGATAATGGAAGATTAGGCACAAAAAGCCCAAGAGGCTGCGTTGCCTTATGGGGGATAATTACATTTCCTTTAAGCCAAGGCACGACTGACGATTCTGATTAGTCTGTTGGATGGCGCCAAAGTCGTTTAAATCTTACAAATTTGTACAAAACTTTGATTTAATATCTCGTTAACCCTTTGTTAGTCGTGTCTTGACTTACAGCGAATGTGATCATCTTGGCCACAACCGGAGTTTTTCATCCTTTTGTAATTATTTAAGGACAATTAGCAAAAAGCATACCTCTAACGATGTACCTATTTTATATCTTGTCTACTTTATTATGAGCCATATACCCAAGGAACTTTTCCTCCCTATTTTTAATTAATACGGTAGGGCTTACGAACTTCTATACCAATATTATATTGTAGTTGAAAAAACTGCTTTTTTTACTTTCTTTTTACTTATTATAGACTTCGCTCAGCGCTGTCTGACTCATAGACTGTATGATAAAGGCTTAACAATATTATTTTTGAATAGCTTTAACTTTAAACTAAAAAAAAAGGTATTCTTGATTGACATCGATAAAATCAACTGTTTACGAGAAATAAAATATCATGGTTGGTATTTTTTTTAATTATATAGGGTTTTTTCTAATTGTACGTCAATATTTAGGAAAGCAATTTTTGGGTCTATTTTAAGAAGAAAACTTTATATGAACGTATGTCCTAAACGTCTCAACTTTAGCCGCTGTGAAAAACATGTTTTGACATTTTTGTTTTCGGCTTTTTACCCGAAGTTCCGGTTGATATGGCTCGAATCGTATGACAAAAGGA
The DNA here is from genome assembly GCA_019359885.1 of Listronotus oregonensis. NCBI lineage: Eukaryota > Metazoa > Arthropoda > Insecta > Coleoptera > Curculionidae > Listronotus > Listronotus oregonensis. The sequence continues at coordinate 15,295 of JAHBCN010018967.1, forward strand.
CAGAGATAGTTTAAGTGGTGAAGGCAGCAACGCGAGTAACAACGACGATGATAAGCAAGACTTTTTCAATTCTGTCACTGAGTCTAAAGAAATACCTAAGAGCCAAAAGTGTAAAGCTCAAAATCTCGTTAAAATGTCGCTAGATATAAAATCAAAAGACTCGTTCAACGATGCGGCATTTCTCGGGGAAGATATATTCATAAATTCGAGTATTAAATATAATACTGCCATACCCTCAAGTGATGCAGTTGAACATTTTTTTCCACGGGCAAAGATATTTTAGTAGTCCTAGATGGTTTTTTCACGCGCACCCTGACCCGGGTCAGAAGTTTATCTTAATATCTCTGACGTAATTAAATATTTAGGAATCTTGTGTGACGCGTTATTTAGGGCGTGGTCAATACTATCTGTCAAATGTCAAATGTCACCTGTCACCTGTCAAATGTTGCCTGTCAACTGTCATATGTTGCGACCCACGTGACTTAGGAAATTTAGCTTACGTGGATGAGTTGTATCTTAGGGTCTTACGCAAGCGCTAAAAAAATGGCGCCTGTCACCTGTCAAATGCCACCTGTCAACTGTCATATTTCGCGAACCACGTGACTTAGAAAAGTTTGCTTACTTGGGCTAGACCTGTCTTAGGATCTTACGCAAGCGCTAAAAAAATGGCGCCTGCTACCTATCAAATACCACCTGTCAACTGTCATATTTCGCGATCTACGTGACTTAGAACCTGCTTACGTGGATGAGACATAACTAAGGGTCCTACGCATGCGTTAAAATAATGGCGTCTGTCAAATGTCACTTGTCAAACGTTAAATGTCTAACCTAACATGTGGGGGCCCCCTGCGCTTAAGCGCCAGGCCTGGGGTGTAGACCTGGGGCTTAGGCGTGGGGTGAAGAGCCTTATTATTATATTAATCTTACAATTTTTGAATATTAAATAATAAAACACTCTGTATATATTAATTTAATTTATTTAAACCACATTGTACATTGACTTTTAGCAATTTTATACACAAGTTTAGTAAGTAATAAACTACAAACTACGGCAATAAAAATTATTAAAGTGTTATAAGTTTCATCTGGACGGAGGGCGATGGCTGGAACCTCTGCTGCAGTGGTTACGTTGGACATGGCTTGGCGGAATTGG
>JAHBCN010018968.1:0-16427 GCA_019359885.1 Listronotus oregonensis
TGTTCTATGACCTCAAAATAGGATGTCAAAATTAAGCAAAAAATTACATTTTTCATTAATCCGAATAATACCGAAATAATATAGGCTTGTTACTAATTTAAAGGGTTGATGAGAATGTAAGAAAATAACTTTTGCTTGTAAAAAATATTTTCATGTTTTGACGAAATTTTATCATTTATCTTCTAAAATGCATACGCCACTGGAATTGATTCCCCTGACCCCACACAACCCGGGGCACTCTAAAAGCGAGCGATGCGTCATTGACAGAAATTTTGGACTTGAAGTATAGGTATAACCTCTTTAAGGTTGAAACAAAAAGTAAGCAATCGTTTACCTGTAAATTTGACAAACACATTTATGAGAAAAATTTGTGGATTTGTATATGTGTATTTAGGGGTAAAGATAAGCCGACTGACTAAAGACGATGACAGTGATCTAAAGCATTTTTTTTTAATAAAAAAGCACGAAAATGAGGCCAAAACAAATATTTTGTCATGATTTAACAAAGCGTATGCTGAAACAATTTGCAGGCATAATAAAATGGTTTTAAAAATTGTCATAGTAAAGTCCCAAAGTGTTAAAAATTAGTGATATTTAAAAATTTAATGAAAAAGAGATTAAAAAGTTTATTGCTGACAAAAAAATGTATTTTTATTTCAAGAAAGAGACTATGTATTTGTTTATGTTACAATATCAATTAAAATTTACGTTTGTAAAAAATAAAAAAAATGGTACAGGGTTTTCCCGTATAATTGCGCACCCGTTTAAAATCTTTATTTTTATAGATAGAAAAAAATAGTTTATATGAAAGTTGCAGGATTTTTCATGAAGATTTTCATGGTGTAAGATAGAAAAACAAATGATGATCGGAAAATTAACAAATCACTATCAACTTCGTTATTTTAAAAGGAACAACCTGTATATGATTGATAATTCAAAATCTGCTAATCTTCCTCTTTTCAAATATATATAACTTATCTAGGTTCGGATAAACGAGTTATTTGAATTTAAAATCTGTTCTTATAAGCCATAGTTAGCCATGGATACAACCCAAAGTTTGGCAAAGTTATGTCGCGTTAGCCATGGTTCGTCTTGGAAACCAAATAAAAATATAAATATTTGACAGAAGTCAATTTTGGGTTGTATCCATGGCTAACTATGGCTTATAAGAACAGATATTAAATTCAAATAACTTGCAACTCGTTTATCCGAACATAGATAAGTTATATATATTTGAAAAGAGGAAGATTAGCAGAATTTGAATTTTCAATCATATACAGGGTGTTCCATTTAAAATAACAAGTTGATAGTGATTTGTAATTTTCGATCATCATTTTTTCTATCTTACCATAAAATCTTCATGAAAAATCCTGCAATTTTCATATAAACTATTTTTTTCTATCTATAAAAATAAAGATTTTAAAGGGGTGCGCAATTATACGGAAAAACCCTGTACATAGACCTACCTAAATCGTTTGTATATTATTAGTATGTATGTGGCTTACTTTTATTGCTTTTGTATGATGACCCCCGTAAGACAAATCACGAGCCTTCACTGAGCTTGGAAAGTGCCATCATGAGAGTTTGCCCACACCAAATTTTTTTTCACCTAGATGATGTTAATGCCAGTACTTACCTGAATATCACTAAAGGTAAAAATCCTCCAAATGAACACAGGCTTTATAAATTTCGTTCGATATCTTATCATGGAAGCCGTGACGGATTGTGCAAATAAAAATCTTTTATTTAATCCTCTTTGCAGCTTAATATTAAGTCTACTAACAATGATTGAGGATAATAACAAATTTTATTATTATTTTGTTATAAAAATGAGATGTCTACCCGTCACCTTCGTCCTGAGTATTTACAGCTTTCACTGGATTTGAAGTAGCAATAAAATACGAGTAATTTTACAATAACACTAAAACCTGAAACTTCCAATGTCTTTATTTGTTAATTAATATACAACGTTTTGGTTAATGATGTATCTCCAACCATTTACAATTTATAACTAAAACTGCTCTAAGCTTTTACTTATATACTGTTCGCTGTTCACCGATGCTTTAGCAATTTTTCACGGTTCAGCAACGGCTGCCAGGTATTCCAGATGTCAATACTAGGCTTGCTAAATAAATTCTGGTTGTTTAAAATTATTGCAGTTTTTTTAAATTCTCAGTCAGTTTTTTTATAAATAATTTTTGCTACAGACCATTGTATGTGGTGTTTTTTCTTTTGTTCAGTGTGTTTTTTTTTGGGTTAGATTAGATTAGATTATTTGAGCGGAGATGGCGAAAAATGACCTCCACCACTGCAACCTTACCAGATTTATTGTGGTTTCTCCTATCGTTCTTTAGAGTACCTTGTCTAATCCCGTCTTCTTAACTAGACTCCAGAGTCTCGACACTGGCCACTCCATATAACTTGCCGGTTTTGGCATCTCCTTCCCAAGCCTAGTAAACCTAAGCCTGCATAGTGCTTCGCAATGGCACCACACATGTAAGGCTGTTTCTTCAGCCTCCTGGCAGAACCTACACAGGCTATCCTCCACCAGGTTTATTCTTTCCAGGTGCTTGTTGAGTTTACAGTGTCCTGTTAGTTGACCTACCGTTATCCTTACGACCTTACGGCTGTGGCTCAGTAGGTCCGATGTAAACTTGGCCGCGCAGGTCTTAATGAACTACTTTGCCTGTCTTTGTCCCGGTGTCTGTACCCACCAGCTTTGAAACTGTCTGTCTACCCAACTCTTAATAGATGCTTTAAAGAGACCTGCCGAGATACCGCAGAATGGCTCCGGGCTTATCATTTCCGCCGCTGATCCTCTTTTGGCTAGGTCGTCGGCCTCTTCGTTGCCTGGATGGCCCTCGTGGCCTGGTACCCAGGCTACCGTAAGTTTGTTTGCCAAGCCGACTTTTTCCAGGGCCTGTATACAGTCCCCGACTAGTTTGGAATTAACTTTTGGGGAACTGATGGCCTTCAGGGCCGCTTGACTATCTGAGTAAATTACGATATTTTTCCTTTACTCCCTTTCTCTTTAATCCTCCGGCGCAATGCGCTATTGCTGCGATTTCCGCTTGGAAAACCGTGGCGTGCTGACCGAGACTTAAGATTACCTTTTCTCTAGTCTTATCTCCATAGATGCCAGCTCCTACACCCTTGTTGGTCTTGGAGCCATCTGTATACCAGATATGATCGGCTTTAATTGCAGGGCCTCCCTTCCAGTCCTTCCTATCTGGTATGACAATACGAAAGTGTCTATTGAAGATGAAACGAGGGGTTGTCCTGTCTGAGGGCATCTCAAACAATGAGCTGACCTCTTGGTCATCCTCTATTTCCCATCTTGGAGTCCTTCGGTGTTCTATAATTGGACTTTGATCTCCTTTAGCCTATAGAGTACCGCCTTTACTTGCCCCTGTATGTAGATGTGTAGTGGCGGCAGGTTTAGCAGCACTTCTAGGGCTGCGGTTGGAGTTGTTCTCATAGCTCCCGTGATGCATACGCATGCTAGCCTTTGCACACTTTGAAGTTGTCTGATTGCTACGGTCTGTGAGACCCTTGCCCCCCAGGCAACTGAACCATAGGTTATCATGGGTCTTATTACCATTTTATACAACCACATGTTCATCTTTGGGTTAAGTCCCCAGCTTTTTCCACAAAGTCTGCGACATCTCCCGAGGGCAATTTTTGCCTTCTGAACAAGTTTGTTGAGGTGTGGTCCCCAGTTCATCTTTTGGTCAAAAATGACTCCTAGATACTTAACCTCTTTTGAGAAGGGGATTTCACTCCATTGAGCTTTGGACATCTGAGTGCCCTTAGTGCTCTTTTCTTTGTGAAGGGAACAATAACGGTCTTTTGTGGATTAACCGACAGACCTTCCTTCCTGCACCATTCGTCTACGATGTTCAGTGCGTTTTGCGTCCTTTCTACCGGTACTACAAAGTCTAAGTGAAACCTCTCTTTGGCCATTTTTGCCAGAAGGTCGTCGACTAGGATCGCCCAGTATAATGGTGATATTTTGGGTTACTTTACTCTAATTTTTAGAGGCCATTTTTCCCCAATGTATACTTTCCATATTTACAAGAAATTTGGTAGATGCAGTCTTTATTTGGAATTTAATTTTTTTATCTTTGGACAGTCCACAGAGGCTAATGTCTTAGTACTAACGAACCGTGGGTGTCTTAAGTGTAATGAGAGGGAGTTTGTTACCACGGAACTTAAATATTTGGAGACTGGGAGGAAAAACTCTGCGGGTAGCAGGTTCCATAGTCTGGACACTCTAGGAATGAAGAAGCAAAGAAAGCGGGAAGTTTTTGGAGGCATTAAACTGAACAAGATTTTTTGACGCCCCAATCCAAGATAAGTTTGAGGTCTTGCGAGAGAGACATCCGCATTGACCCACGCTTGGTTTCCAAATCAGGCTTATTGACTGGCTTGAGAAATTGAATGTTGGAGTGGAGGGTACTATCGTCAGCAAAACTATAAATAGGATTGATTGTGAAACAAAAAAGATCGTTTATGTATAGAAGAAACAGAGTACCACGAATTATCTGGACTACGACTGTATAAACTATAAGAGATACAAGAAAAATTATAAAACAAAAAATAAAGCTGTTTAAATTTTCTATAAAAAAGTTATATAATAATAATAATAATAATAAACGTCTTTTATTAAAATTAATAATTTTACAATTTTGAAAAAAAAACATATAAATACAAACGTTTTGGTGCCAGCACTAGGCGAAATTTAGCTCTAAGTACAAGGTACTAGCTATTCTTACATTTAACCTAGTGGCAACACCATGTATTACAAAAAAAAAATTACTTATATTAAATGAAACCAATAAACAAAGACAATGAATAGAAGATCAATACACATTAAAACTTAAACCTAATAGAAAAAAAATGTAAAATCTTTAAAAATATAAACATTGACATCAGCACATCATATATCAAGAAGCACATCTCTGTACCTCTTTTTAAAGGTTTTATTGGACCAGGATTTCATTTCTTCAGTTAAGCTATTGTAAACTATAGCTGCTTGGTAAGAGAAGCACCTTTCAAAAGTAGTCGTATTATGTTTTGGGATGGACAACATATTATTGAACCTGGTATTAAGGGCATGAGTCTCACTTCTAAAATGCAGCTTTTCCCTCAAATAGGGAGGCCTTCCTGTGGTCATGATTGTCCTAACAAAGCTAGCAAAATGTAATTTCCTCCTATTGGCCATGTCCAACCATCCCAGCTCGGCCATTTTAGCTGATACGTGATCAAACCTACGGAGGCCAAAAACAAAACGGCAGCAACAGTTTTGAACTTTTTGAACTCGTTGTTGATTTCTTAGATCCAGGAATGGGCCATAGACAAAATCACAATAATTAAAAAAGGACAACACCAGGGCCTCCACCAGAAGTATTCTAAGTTTTCCAGACAATAGCACACGATTACTGTATAACAATTTTAGGTTCATAAAAGACTTCTGCAGTAAACCAGTAACGTGAGTGTCAAATGTCAACTCAGAATCCAAATACAATCCCAAGGATCTTACAGAATTCCTTACAGGCAAAATGCTGTCATTAATCTTTTATTTGCATAGACTCATCAACCTGCATGTCCTTTTACCCTTAAAATAAGTTATTGGGCACTTTCTTTACGTTTAAAAATGGATTGTGCTTTGCTGATAGGTTTGCTAATGCATCCAAATCCTTATTAACTTTATATTCTGCTATATGGTGTTCGTAGGGCAAAAGCTAAACATGAGCTGAGTGTCATCTGCGTACATCTGACTAGTGCAATATTTAACGTAGTTTGATAGATCAGCCGTATAAGAATGAAAAGCAAAGGCCCAAGTATTGACCCCTGAGGAACCCCGGACGTAACACGGCCCATTCCAGATGATTCGCCATCAAGCACATTTTTATTAAAATAAATAATAAAGAAGATATAAACGAAAATGTAATTAGGACAAAAAATTTTAGTCCAAAATAGGAAAAAAAAATTAATAGTGTGTTTTTTGAGTTTTTTATTATAAATCTTTTATTTTATTATTATTTATTAATTAGGTTTTTGATTATACTAAAAAATATTGCATTTAGACAGAAAGATTATATAACTTAAACTAGAGGTCGTGTAAAAATACAGAGTTTATGTCACAAAGTTTCATGTATCTTTTACAGTTTTTGAGATATTGACGCTTTAAATAAAAAAAAATTGTAAATATCTGATATTACACCTTTTTTTATTTTTTGCTCTTTCACCCCCAATTTTGACATCAGATTAGCGAAAAAAATACGCCAGAAAGTCCTAGTCCGACACCCAGCACACATCACTTTTTTTGTGGAACTGTGTTATTATTATTCTTTGTCATTATCATAGTTTTTTTTTATTCTGCTTTGCCGAAAAGATATAATTTTATATGACAATAAAGCATTATTATAGATTTTATGATTATATATTAAACTTTATATTTAAAAAAATATACATCTTTAATTCTGTAGCTTAGACAGGGATTAAACAAAATTTATTAATGGAACAATACGCAACTATTTTTTAAAATTGTATGTGAAGGAATTACACAATTCTAATAAAGAATTACTTTTTAATCATAAAAATCAATATTAAAGATGACTTGTCATTTGGAAGCCATAAAAACATTTGATTTTATTGATTATTAATGTTGGATATGACGGATTATGTGTTATCTTGGGATTTATTTTTATTAATTAAAAATAAGTTAATTTTTTCCAGACTTAAGAAAAACGATTTTTAATTCACTAAACATATTATTTATTACATACGAGTGCAAATTAATATTGGAGCATGCTAGGTAGATGACATCTCTCTATTTCTTATGAATGTATACAGTGCTTTCATTTCAAAGGAACCACCTAATAGCTTTCTCAAAAAATAAACAATAGGTTAAAAATAGTGAAAAATAGAGATAGGGTAACGAGTACAGTGGTTGGCCAGGGGATAGTTATTGGCCACTTTAAATAAAATCATCATTTTTAAGACTCTGAAGTAATATTCTTAAATAATTTTAAATCTAGTACATTTGGGTAACAGTGTGCGTGCAAACTTCCATTTTAAACATTTTATTTTCGCAGTAGCAAATGTCAAATTGGCGGTTGAATGACACGTTGTTTCCCCGTAGCGAATTTAGTGCTATTATTAGTGAATTCATGGTGTATACGGCTCTTGCAAAGGTATGTATTTTTTAGGTATTAATTATTGCTATAAGTTTTTCTTTCTCTAGGCTTTTAGGAGCTGGTTTATTAGTTTAGTTTTTAATATTTTAGAAATAAGGTTAGAAAATTATATATGACCCTGGCTCATGACTGTAACAAATAAATCGGTCTTGCGACAATCATTGGCCAGGTGGCCAATGACTGTATTTTGTTGTAAAAAAATAAATATTTAAAAAATCGTTACTTTAATACTTCTAGAACCTATTTTTTCATATATTTCAAACAGGTTAGCTAAAAATGCCTATTAAACAATTATGGGCCATGGCCAATCAGTGTAACTTTAGTGTGGCCAATAACTATACCTACCATTCTTATCAATAGTAAAATAGTTTAAAAGTAAAGATAAAAAAACAGAAAATTAAATTTTTAAATTTTTCAATAAAAATAAACCTACAACTTGAAATTTTCATAAACATGTACACCTACCTTATTTTAATAATAGAATCAATTAAAATAAAAATCTATTTTTACAGCCATGCCAAAAGTTGCCAAATCCGAGATTTATGGAAAAAAATACGATGAAAAACATCGCCAAAGCTTTGAAAGCTATTGCAGAGGGATTAAGCGAAAGAAAAGCATCAACGCAATTTCGTGTTCCCAGATCAACTTTGCAGTTCCGTTCTAGTGAAAAATTTAATAACAAAACAACACCTGGTCCAGCTCCAGTGCTATCCCATGAAGAGGAAAATCTGATAAAGGACTGGATTAAAACAAGTCAATCAAAAGGTTTTCCACTGCATGTAGAGGATATTCAGATTAGTGTTAAACAGTTCTTGGATGAAAATCCACGACCTAATGTACCTTTTTCCAATAATAAACCTGGGAGAGGTTGGTTTAGAGCATTTCTTCGAAGACACCCAGATATTACATTAAGAACTCCAGAAGCTATTACAGCGGCCAGTTCCAATGTTTCCGAAAGTGACATACGTAAATGGTTTACAGAAATTGAAACTTACTTGGTCGAGAAAGGATATTATCACATTTTACAGGACCCAACTCAAGTGTTCAACGGGGATGAGACTTGTTTCTTATTATGTCCAAAAATAAGCGTGTTTTAGCTACTAAGTGCTCAAAAACGTATATCAAATAGAACATAACCCTAAATTTAATTTAACCGTTATGTTTACGTTTTCAGCTGCAGGTGAAATTACTCCTCCAATGGTCATTTACCCCTATAAAAGGTTACCTTTACAAGTTACTAACTCTGTTCCTGGTAGCTGGGGGGTAGGGTGTAGTGATAATGGGTGGATGAAAAATGAGAATTTTTACGAATACATCGGCAATGTCCTCTATAAATCTTTAGTGGAAAAAGGAACTAAGTTTCCTATCATTATGTTCGTTGATGGTTACGTAACGCATCTTACATACCAAACTAGTCAACTATGCTCCAGACTGGGTATTATTCTTATTGCATTATACCCAAATGCAACTAGAATCATGCAACCGGCAGATGTATCTGCATTTAAACCCTTAAAATTTTATTGGAATAGAGCAGTGCAAAGGTTTCGCAGAGATTATCCAAGGAGCGTAATAACAAAAGAAAATTTTGCTCCCATACTTTCAACGGCTTTAGCAGAATTAAAACCTGAAGTTATTCAAAATGGATTCAGGGCATGTGGTCTCTTTCCCTGGAGTGCCAGCGCTATAGACTTTTCAAAATGTACAGGAAAACAAAAGATCCCTAAAAGCTTTATTCCAAATCAAATAAATTTAATCACTTCCATAACATTTGAAGAATATGTATCGGTTGTGGGTTTAGAAAAAATTAGTTTATTTCAGAATTTTAATCAAGAAGAAAATCCCAGCGAAGAACTTCAAATGCTTTTCAATATAAACAATATTTTTAAAGATAAAGGAAATGCCGAGACTAATAATCATCAAGAAATAACAGCCCCTAATATAACTGAACTGAATTTAGAACAGATTATTGAAGTTGAGGACATTCCAATAGTTTTAGAAGAAGAACTGAATGGAGAAATGGTTCAAAATATTGTAGTGGATGAAGTTGCATCTACAAGTCATATAAACAATATAGACAATTTTGACGTTAATACAGTTACTTAGAATCCAACGTATTCGTCCGCTTCAAGTAAAGTTGATAAATCTTTCAGCGAGTATTTTTTCTGACCAAAACGCCTGAAAGAAAAGGTAAGAACATACAGAAAAACTTCCGTTTGTTTTAACATCTACGGTTCGAAAAAATGCTGAGCAAGCAAAAATAGAAAGAAAACAGTTTGAACTAGAAGAAAAGAAAAAGCGAAAATACGAACGTTTAAAAGTTCAGGAACTAAAAAAGGAGTCTAAAGGAAAATCCATTAAAGGGAAAACTATAAAAAAATGTTCCAAAATACTAAAGAAAGATAGGACAGTTACCAATACATTTTTAGAAGAGAATACAACTAATAAAAATAAAAATGAAATAGCATCATGTTCGACAAATCATAGTCAAATTACGCCAAAGAAGTTGACGTTAAATGTTAACTTAGATTTAAATGAAGAGACTAGGGAAAATACCCCAAATATAAAAGTAACTCATTTAAAAAACAAGGTCAAGGTACATTTGCCGGAAAGTGGTTCCCCATCTAAAAAAATTAGAAGTTCAGAGGGCCTGAAGATAATACTTCCCATACGCTCTAGCTCTCCTAATCAAAACGAAAACGTATCTGACTTAGTCTCTCCACTTAAACCAATAATGCCTAATAACCTAGATGACTTTTCACCTGTAAACCATTCTTGTCTGCCCGATTCAACTAAAAGAAAATTATTCATAAATGAAACACCAACAAAAATAAAGGTCATTTCCGATGTAGTCATTAAGCGCCCAAATAATTCCAATTTTCTTACTAATGTTACGGTTTGTACGGGTTTATGTCACTGCTGTTTACTTAATATAACTGTAAGAAAAGCAGGTATACGTTGCTATATATGTACTCGAGTATTCACGAAATTTGTGTTAAAAAATCTTGTGATAACCCAGTATTCCCTAATAAGTTTATATGTACAGCATGTACCAAAGTAAAAAAAAACTACTAGTATTTAAGTATTGTAAATACTTACCTCTTGTTATGAGTTCTTTATCTTTAAGGCTAATATGTTATATTTTATTTTTTAAGTTTTCAATTTATTTTATACTAGGTAGGTTCTTTTGTGCCTAAGATGTACCTACAAATGAACCTATTTACCTGCTGGCCAATATCTGTGATCCCCATGGCTAATCACTATAACACAATGGCCAATGACTGTATTTTCCGTTACCTTTTCATTTATGTTTCAAAAAAATTTTTGTTAATTATGTTTGGTTTATTATTTCTATTGGAACTCATTGCTTACTATTTTATGTATGTTATAAAATAAATACAATTGTTTTTTTCAAAAGGAGATTTATTTTTGACTATTAAACAGACAAACATTGCTAAAGTGGCCAATAACTGTACCCGTTACCCTATTGCTCCTCTAAATAATGTCCAGACAAATGATCAAAAAATGATTTTTAATTTTTTTTTGTTCAAGTTATAAAATTACACAGGTCCACAAAAAAAATGGTATGTGCTGGGTGTCGGACTAAGATTTTTTTGGATATTTTTCTTCGATGAATACGAATCTAAAGTCAAAATTTGGGGCTTAATAGAAAAAAAAATCAAGAAAAGGCGTAAATTTAGGATATCAACGATTTTTTTATCCAAAACTTCAATATCTCAAAAACTAATCTCACCGTCATAAAATTGGAGACAACCAAAATTTTCATTAATTTAATGTATGATAACTTTTTTTTCCATGGTCTAATTTAAATGTTTTTTTTTATATTGATAATTGTTTCGTTTTTAATTAACTTTGTCCGGTTTTTAAAAATTCAATTTACGAATTATAAAATACAAAAAAATTAAAAAGTTTTTTTCTCTTAAATTGGTAACACTCTGTAAAGTAATTTTGCAATGTAAACTACACTAGATATGCTTTCTTGCAGAGTTTGGTTCATTTTTAACATTTTGGCGTTTTTTTCTTTTCGGTATCGTTATTGGTTTAAAAGATATAAATTTTTAAAATAAACATGACTCTTTGACTCGAAACAATAATTGAAAATACTGTTGAGTTTTTTTGGAATGTTTTGGTTTCCTTGAAACGTATTCCGCATTTGACAATCTGACATTTTGAGCATTAAAAACGCTTCATGAGTGAATTTCAAATTTATTTTTTATTTCACGATGCCTTTGTTATCCGAAGATTCAGCTAGGGCCGTTGCTCTCATGTTGTTGGTTATTCCTATACAGAAGTGGCGGATATGCTAGGTTTTACAAAATCTAGCCTAAAAAGAGCCGTTGCAAGGTTTCGTGATACTGGAAGTTATGGCAGAAGACCTGGATCTGGAAATCGTGCTACCTCCGCCCTTGATCCTAGCTTCATTAGACTCTCAGTTTTAAGAGATCGGCATACCAGTGTAGTAGTGACAAGAAATAAACTCCAAAGAGTTCGTCGAGTTTCTGTCAATAAAATAACAGTAAGAAGAAGGCTTAATAAAGCCAGAAGACCGGCAACTGGGCCAGAGCTCCTCAGACAGCAGCGAGTTAATAGACTTTCTGTTTCGCAAGAGCATATGACAGAGGAACTTTAACTGCCCGAGAGTACATTGAAAAATTTTTGAAAGAACATGTTGTTTTTGCACAATTTATAGGTAACGAATTCGTTTTCATGCATGACAATGCCCGTCCACATACTGACAGAATAGTGGCCCCATATTTAGAAGAGGTTGGAATAAACGTTATGCGCTGGCCCGCTTGTAGGCCTGACATTAATCCGATAGAACATGCTTGGGACATGTTAGGTAGACGAATCAAGAAACGCGAGACCAGTTATTCACTCTCCAACAGCTCCGAAATACTCTGGAAGAAGAATGGGCTGCTATTCCACAAACCTAATTAGAGGAATTAATCGACGTTTAGTAGCTGTTATAAGAGCTAGAGGAGGAAAACAAGGTACTAATTTTTAAAAACCTACTTTTATGTTTTAATTAAAAATAGACTTGATCAAAAATGTAATGTTTATTTCAAAAATTCATATCTCTTAAACCGATAACGATACCGAAAAAAATAAAACAGCAAAATATTAAAACTGAATCAAACTTTGCAGAAAAGTATGTATAGGGTACTTTACATTCCAAAATTACTCTACAGAGTGTTACAAACATGTAAACTGTATTTTTAAATATTGAATAAAATTTATTAAAAACGAAACAATTATCTACAATTTGAAAGAAAAAAGATTATAATTGGACTATGGATGTAAAAGCTATTATAAATTAAATCTGTCTAGAATCTAAGTCTAAATTTTTGTTGTCCCGAATTTTATGTCGGTGAGTGTATAAAAGATACACGAAACTTTATATAACATAAACTATGTACTTTTACAAGACTAAATGCGGTATTATTCGAGTTATAATAAAAAAAAAACAAATTGTGAGAATTTTTTCAAGATATACCCCTGGAAAATATTTATTTATTTTGGTAATTGTCTCGAAAGTTGCCTCCTCTCCGATTTTGACCAAATTTGGTATACCAGGGTTTTTTGGGGCGCTGATTACGAATCTGAAAAAATATTTTTTCGGCAACGTTTTGTTTTCGAGATATTCATCATCAAAGTTGAAAATCAAACTAACCTTATTTACACTATTCCTCCTTCTTTTTGCACAGAATTCTTGATTTTTACACTAAATTCAGATTCGTAATCAGCGCCCCAAAAACCCGTATACCAAATTTGGTTAAAATCGGAAGGAGGCAACTTTCGAGACAATTACCTTTATTTTTTTAATTTAATTTTTGCAAATTTTTGCAGTAAATTACTTTAAATTTTCCAATTATTAGAATATAAAAAGTAAAAGTACTTATTTCTAACCATTCAAATAATTAATAATATCAGTAATTAATTACTAATTATTAAAATTATTAGTAATTAAATTCCTTAATATTATAAAATAAATAACCCCATAAATAAATAAATACATTTAATTTTTAATTATTCTAATAATTAATAATTCATATTTTTTAAAAATTTTTATTTTTTTTTAGCGGAACTAAAAAAAAAAAATGCTGAAAGATCTTAAATTGTTTTAATTTTTATCCCAAAAACAAAAAATAGGGAAAATTTGTCAAAATAAAAAAAACCCCTACAAATTGTTGGTTTTTTTTAAATTTTTCAATTTTAAAACAAAATTTTTAAAAACCAAAGTATGGAAGTTGATTTGATTATTTAATATTAGTCCTCAAGAATTTGAAAAAAGCTGTATTTTTTTATGTTTATTGACTATCGACAAAAATAAGTGAAGCCCACTTGTTATTGCATTGTAGAACCTAAACCAAAAGATTACCAAATTTAAATTGATTTTAAAAAAGAATGATTAATTTATTTCAAAAAATTTTCTGAATTTTCATTGACGATACCTTCGGACAAATAAACCATTTAAATAAAAAAAATAAATTAAAACTATAACTTTATCCCTTCATTTTTCCCATTAGAAAAATTAAAATTGTTCCATAAATCAATAATCTGCATGTTAATTCTTTAATGACTTTGATAAAATTTATAATTGGAAAAAATCATTAACTAATTTTTTAAAAATAGTAATTGTTAGATTAATATGTTATCATTTTAAAAACTATTAACTTAGAAAATAATTACTTATTTTTTTTTAAAAAAGTAAATGAATTAAATTAAAAAATTATTTAAATAATTAATATTAAAAGAAAATTTACTTTTAAAAAAAAAAAGCTCTTCAAAGGTATATTTTTAATTCCTTGGTTTTATTCTTCTTGATACCCATAACTAATTATAGACAAATAACATTCCAGTATTAATTAGTTTTTGAAAAAAAATGGGTAATATCATCCCCATTTTCCCCTTGATCATGGAAATTTTTGGAAAAAAAATTCATCAACATTTAAATTCAATCAGTCATCAAAATACAGTGCTTTCATTTCAAACGAACCACCTAAATATCTTTAAAAAAAACACTCACAAAAAAAAAAAAAACACGTCGATTTAGATATATAGGGGAAAATTTTAATTTCGTATTTGATAAAATTTTATCAGTCACCTCTAACCCCCAGTTAACCTCTCTTTGATATTCAAATGGCAACCATAGTGTGACACATCATTTGCGGCATGAAATTTGCTATCCAACAGTACAAAAAATTTTTAAATCGATGGACGTAGAAGCGACAGAAGTAAAAATGTGTTTTAAATTTTAGTTTAACGTGTTCAAATAATTTATTTTATGAAATGCTCAAAATGTAGGGTTATTGGCGAGACAAAAAATAAAGTCTGTTTTGAAATTTTTCCCTGAACGTTGAAAGTTTGTCGGTAATCCTCTGCATTCTAGTGTAATTCCCTTTTTAAGTTCTTGAATATTTGCAGGTGGCGTTTTGTACACTTTACTTTTTAAATAACCCCAGGGGAAAAAAAGTCTAGAGGAGTTAAGTCTGGAGACCGTGCTGGCCATTCGATGGCACCTCGTCTGCCTATCCATTGCCTGGAAACTGTTCATTGAGCCACTCTCGAACTGCTAAAGCATAGTGGGGAGGGGCTCCATCTTACGGGAAATAAAATTATTTTCACTGAGTTCCATAGCACCTTTTTCATCCACCTGATTTTCCTAAGATTGGACGATAAGGGTTTTCGCATTTCCCAAAAAGGTTCAGATACAGTTGCCCAGTTAAATTTTCTTCAAAAGAATGGCCCGATAATTTCGTTTCCATAAATACCTGCCCAAACGTTGATCTTCTCTGGAAATTGAGTATTCTTTCCTGAAATATGTGCGGATTTTCATTATCCCCATATCTGCAGTTATGTCTATTAAGAATTCCATTTAAGAAGAAAGTTGATTCGTCAGAAAAGCAAGGATATTTTTGATCAAATGAGGTCTTCGTAAATTTCCCCTTTGGCACATTGATTCGCAAAATTCTATTCTTCTATCATAATCGTCTTCGTTGAGTTCATGAAGAATTTGTATTTTGTTTTGGAAAAAACTTATTCTTTTTCAAAATTTTTTGTGCAGGGAAACCCCGTAGAAATATTGGTCAGCTTAGAAATTTTTTGGAATAGAAAACCCGTCGGATCTATTGCAACTGTCCTAGTACCTCAACCTGGCGTGCTTCGCCCTAAACCCTTTCATTAGTACTTTTTCTTGTTGCACAGATCCAGTTTCTTCAAACTTTTCCCACCAATTCCATTACATATTTTGCACTTTTTTATTTTGATGCCTCTCATTGAATACTCTGGCGGTTCTACGCGCGCATCGATCTTCAGCCCCCCGCAGGAAAATTATTTCTATTCTCTCTGCTAGAGTATACACCATTTTAAAAACAAGATTCTTAATTTTAAACTAACGTTTCAAAATGACAATCCCAACAGTAATATTTAACTGGTTCCCCAAAGTCTTAAAAACTTGCTATTGCAGTGTTTTGCTGTAGCAGGTAACACAAAAAATAATAATTGGAATAAATGCCCACTAAAATAGTCTGCGAGGAATTTCAAAAAAAGCTTGTCTTGCCAATAACGGCCACATTTTGAGCATTTGATAAATAAATTATTTGAAAAGATAAATTAATTAAACAATTTTACTTCTAAGTCCTTTATATCGATTTAAAGTTTTTTTAGTACTGTTGGATAGAAATTTTTTCCGCTTACAATGATTTTCCAAATTTGGGGGGTTTCCATTTGCATATCAAAGTGAGGTTAACTGGAGGTTAGGAGGCGAGATAAAATTTTATCAAATACGGGGGTTAAACTTCCTCCTGTATATCTAAATCGACGTGACTTTTTTTTTTGGTGAGTGTTTTTTTTTAAAAATATTTAGTTGTTCGTTTGAAATGAAGCACTGTACTATGTAAATATTAATAGAAAATATGATAATAAACAAATAATTTTCAAATGTTTCCTGTTTTTATGAATGTTCAAAACAAATCCTGAAAATTTGTTAAGGCATTGTTTTTTTTTAATTGATTTTTTAAATTAAAGTCCGCAAATTTTTTTATTGAAAAAAAATTTTTGGTAAAAAAAAATTTTAAGAACCTGTTTTGTTTAATTGATACTGTTTTTCCTGAAAAAAATTATCCCCAAAATTTCCCTGATCAAATGGAAAATGGGGTGATCTTCCCCAAAACTTTAAATCACAAATTATAATGCCCAAATACTTTT
>JAHBCN010018969.1:0-16414 GCA_019359885.1 Listronotus oregonensis
CCAACCAACCCCAAAAAACTTAAAAAAAAAAAAACCCGGAATACTCTAACAATTTATGAAACTCGATTTTGGGAAACATATAATATTCACCGATGAAAAATGTTTCAAGTCGTGCTACAATGGATATTAGGTATACAGGCCTCAGAACACGATTTGATAAAATATACCCAAAGGACAAAGTAGTGGCGATTTTCGGTAAATGTTTGGGGGTGGCTGACACAAGGACTTGGTGTATGTTATTTTATCGAAGGAAGGTTCAATGCGGAGGTATATAGATGTACTACAGAATATCGCTTTCTGTACTGGATCGATTTCCGGACAGAAATTTTATCTTTAGCAAGATAAGTGTCCCGTTCATATGGCGGCAAGTCGATGAATGGACGGAAGGCAGCGTATCAGGGTTTTACAGTGGCCCGCACATATTTATATCATCCACGCTATTGCAAAGCGAGCGATGCCCGAACGCAGTTCTTATCTATCACATGTTTTGCAAACGCGCCTCTTTAACTAGCACATGCGATGCAAAAATGTTGTTTTCGATTAAATACACTAGTAAACGTAGTAGTTCTTAACTGAGTTGGGTTATTGTTATTGTTCAAAATAAAGGGTAGTTTGTTGTATAAATGTTGGGTCAAAAGTCAACGTAATTAAAAGTAACTAACCTCTATTAATGCGATATCTCCCTAATGTTTATACAACAAATTACCCTTTATTTTGAACAAGGAATAACCCCTTAAGTTTTTCGTACTTATTTTTAGACAACCTGTATAAGTTTTACCCTTGTTTTGCTCAGATGTTTCTAAATGTTTAAAAAGTTTTGTTTTTTATTATTTCATTTGATAGTTTCATGTACTATTCATGTTAAATAAAACTTGAGAGATTATTGTTGTTATTATTTTGATCTATATAGTACTATTAGGTGTACTTCTTTTATACTGTGGTACTATACATTGTGTAAATAAATAAGTGCGAAAAAATTCAGGGTGTGACTCTTGGGTTAATTTTAACAAAAAAACTTTATATGAACGTATGTCCTAAAAGTCCTAACTTTTGAGATACAGGGTGGATGCACAGAAAATGCATACCAAATTATACTACAATATCTACAGGGGTTTCAAAGATATTATAAAAAAACATATGTTGTTTTTAAATATTTACCACCCTGACATACATGCGTTCATCTAAAGTTTTTTTCTTAAAATTTACCCAAGTATCACCCCCTGATTTTTTTCGCATTTATTTATTTACACCCTGTAGAATAGGATACAAAAATCGAGTTTTGAATAACAAATTTCAATAATATTCAGCATAATATTCATAAAAAAGGTGCGTCTTTTAATCTGGAGGTGTTCTTACTTCCAGATTAAAAGATTTCTGTTTTCGCTGGGAAATTAAAATACAGTTTATTTAGCGATTACAGGTGATAGTTATGAAGGCGCGTTTGGCATAACATGTGATAGATAAGAAACTACGTTCGGCTCTCGGGATGAGAGATAGCGTGTGATAGATATAAATATGCGGCCCGCACGTAGTCCGGATTTTAATATTATGGAAAATGTTGGGCTTATTAGTTAAAAAAAATAAATAAAGAAAATGAGTTTAGGCCGCAAAATATAAACGAACTTAGGGATAAAATTTTAGAGGCGTGGAATGAGTTGTTAGTTTTTATAAAATATAAATATTTTCTTTTACCTTTAGCTTTATTTATAGTAATTAAAAGTAAAACAAGGTAAAAAAAGCGATTTACAAAAATTGGCAGAAAAGTCAAAATTTTACAAATTTTTTGCCCAAGATTTAATGGCCGTCACTGTATATACCCGTAAATAACCCGTCTCACACACGTTTTTGACGGTCTCTATGGGCTAAACGAAACGACTTCAGATATAACGATATATTGGGTAAAATCGACCTATTTTGAGTTTAGAAGTCTCTCAAAAAATTGTATCCATGTATTTACCAAGCACCCTGTATAAACATAATCACAGAGTCCGGTTAGGGTTTCAAAAAAACATCTAATATTACAAATTATCGCGTAATTCTCTTTAAGTATTATCTCGAAAACGACATCATATTGCATGTAATTTGTCAACAAAGCTACGTGATTCCGAGCAAACAATCCAAAACGTATGTGCGTCATAAAAAAAAGCTTTTAAGTTTTCAGGATGTTACAGGGCACCTTGGTTATAACCTTTGTTATCTTTTTTTTTTGTTTATCTTAACGAGGTGTTTCATAACAAAATAAGCACGCCTGAAATAGAAAAAAATTGTAGTGTTTATTTTCTCAAAAACAGAATTAAAAGGACTTGACAAATTTTATCTTCCAGTGATTTATACAAAGCCATTTTGAAATGTTTACGTATTACTTATATCAAAAATCATTTTAAGTTGTCTCGAATATCATGGACTGTAAGGAAAGTTATTAAAATTATTTTTAATTTTTTTTGTCCAATATCTTTATTTTTAAAGTTTATCAAAATAGTCCAGTAAATGCAGGGACAGAGCTGTAAATAAATCCGTACAGTTTTCCCTTGTTGCACAATTCTTAGGTCTTCGGGGATGCTTTCGAGCGAAAAAAAGTTTATCAACATTAACAGGTGGGAAAGGGGTGAAAATGGCCCCTCAAGACCCGAAAAATCAATTTCCCGCTAATATCTGCCAAAATATGCGAATTGGAAAATTTTTGTTTTGACAAAAAATGCAGATCGCCTTGTAATCTACAAAAATGGTTCTTATAATTTGTTTCGAAAAATCGATAGTTTTCGAGATAACGGGACAAGTACCTCATTTCCCACATCAGAGGCCGTGATTTTATTAATTTTTATTATAGCCTTATCTTCGGGAGTACTTATAAGCGGGCGGACGGGTATTCCATTACTCGGGCAATAATATACATTTTTTAATCATTCCAAAGTTCATCGGAATGGGAAAACCCGTACCTATCATGGGATATGAGTTTGGGTCCATTCCGTTTTCTACAGAGATATTAAAGTTGTTAACGTTTTCTTTTTCACAATATTTTGAGAAGTATCTCAATAATTTATTTATATTTTTGAAAAAATGGTTTGTTAATCACTTTGTTCTTTTTTTATAATGAGACCTTAGCAAGTGTTCAATGATCCCAGAAAATTTCCTTCACCATTATTCTTGCGTTTTGATAAAAAATTGTTTTGCCCATCTGCATTTTTAGCCGTTTCCGGATTTTAGAAAATCTGGATATTATGGATATTTTCCGACGGCCCGTTTGCGAAAAAATATTGGTGTTGCGAAAAAAATGGTAAGGACCATTTTTGTAGATTTCGAGGAGATCTTTATTTGTTGTCTGAACAACAATTCTCTAATTCGCATATTTTGGCAGATATTCGCGGGAAACCTATTTTTGGGACTTTGGAGGGCCATTTTAGAATTCCCACGTCGGAATCGTGATAAACTTTTTCTCGCTCGAAAGCATCCGCGAAAACCTAAGAATTGTGCCACAAATTTTTTATGATTAAAAATAGGTGGGCCACACACTAAACAATTACTATTTTTCGCTTGAATGATATTTTTGAATTATATTTTAGGCTAAAACTAAAGTGATTTTATACGAGTCGATGTTATTTTGTAACTTTTTAAGTGTGGACGTATGTTTAACATTTCATAACTGTTTATTTACACAATGGTGCTATGTAATAGATTATGTTCAAATAGAATAATATTTAGATTTCGACAATAATTTTTAGTAATCATCTAAGTATTTTAAAAAAAAAAAAGGGATTTTTTTTTTTAAAAGGGGTTTTTTTAAAAATTTTTTTTTTTTTTTAAAAAAATTTTTTTCCAAAAAAATTATTTTTTTTTTTTTTAAAAATTTTTTTTTTTTAAAAAATTTTCCCCCCTTTTTTTTTTTGGGGGCCCCATTTTTTTAAAAAAATTTTAAATTGTTTTTTTTTAAAAAAAATTTTAAAAGTTTTCTTTAATTTTTTTTTTTTAAAAAATTTTTTAAAATTTTTTTTTTTTGGTTTGGGGGTTTAAAAAAAAATTTTTTCCCCCTTTTTTTTTAAAAAAAAAACCCCCTTGGTTTTTGGTTTTTTAAAAATTTCGGGTTTTGGTTTTTAAACCCCTTTCGAAAAATTTTTTTGGGGGAAAAAGGGGGGGTTTTTTTTAAAAAAAAAAAAAATTTTTTTTTAAACCCCCCTTTTTTTTTTTCCCCCAAAATTTTTTTTTTTTTTTTAAAAAAAACCCCCCTTTTTTTTTTAAAATTTTTTTTTAAAAAAGGAAAATTTTAAAATTTTTTAAAAAATTTTAAAAAAAAAAAAAAAAAATTTTTAAAATTTTTTTTTTTTTAAAAAAAAAAGGGGAAAAAAAAGGTTTTTAAAAAATTTTTTTTTAAAAAAGGGGGGGGAAAATTTTTTTTTTTAAACCCTTTTTTAAAATTTTTTTTTTAAAAAAAAAAAAAATTTTTAAAAAAATTTCCCTTTTGTTTTTTTTTTTTTTTTTTTTAAAAAAAAATTTTTTTTTTTTTTAAAAATTAAAAATTTTTTTTTTAAAAAAAAAAAAAGGGGAAAACTTTTTTTTAAAAAAAAAAAAATTTTTTTAAAAAAATTTAATTTTTTAAAAAAATTTTAAAATTTTTTTAAAAAAACAAAAAAAAACCCCGGGGAAAAATTTAAAAAAAAACCCCAAAAAAATTTTTTTTTTAAAAAAAAAATTTTAAAAAAAAAAAAAAAAAAACCCCCAAAAAACCCCAAAATTTTTTTTTCCCCCAAATTTTAAAAAATTTTTTGGCCCCCTTTTTTTTTTAAAAAATTTTTTTAATTTTCCCCAAAAAAAAAAAAATTTTTAAATTGGGAAAAGGGGCCCAAAATTTTCCCCTTCATTTTTTAAACCAAAAAAAAAAAAAAAATTTTTTTTAAAATTTTTTTTTTTTCCGGGGGGGGGGTTTTTAAAGGTTTCCCCAAAAAAGGGGGGAATAAAAATTTTTTCCCCTTTTTCCAAAAACCCCTTTTTTTTTTCCCCCCCCAAATTTTTCCCCCCTTTTTTTTTTTTTTTTTTAAAAAAATTTTTTCCCCCCCCTTTTTTTTTTTTTTTAAAAAAGGGTTTTTGGAAAAAAAAAAAATTTTTTTTTTTTAAAAATTTTTAAGAATTCAGTCCTCTATCTTTTTTTTTGGGCCCACAGGGGGCTAAGAGCTCGTCATCCTGGGGTCGAATCTAATGTGCTGGCGAATGGCGTTAAAAAACAAAAAGTGGTAGCCTGGCCATAATCAAATAAGAAGAAGATTTTTTTTTTTGGGCTAGAGTGTATTTTTGGTTGCGTTCTAAAATAACTAAATAATAATAATTTTAATTATTATTACACAGTAAATCATTTAAACGTATTTAATAAAAATACAGACATCTCAGTACAAAGTAATAAATTTTATCTATAGTCTTGTTATCCCAAATTATTTTACGCGATCGTACGAACGAAATAACTTTGTTGCCCAATTTTCGAATAATTAACTCGGTTTGGGCAAAATATGAACCCCACATCCCAAATTTCTCAACACACTCATTCTGAATTGAATGAAAACGCTGGAAATTTTGGTAAAGTCGATTACAATGAAAGAAACATACTTGTCGGTTTTAAAATTCCCTTTGTTCGATTTTTTAAAATTTTTTAAAAAAAATACGTTGTTATATCAGCGTTTCAAAAAAATTTTAATACTTGAGGAATTTTTTTTTTTTGGAACCCAAGCAGTAAAGAAATCGAATCACCAATACGAATCACGTTTCCTTTTTTAAGGAAAAATTTAGGGAATCGATTTCTAGTTATCGGATCACGAATCCGGATTATCTTTAGCTTTTATAATTTACAAAAAGGAAAATACGATACGATAATTCAATTTAAAAAAAATTCCAAACCCCTTTCCCCCAGATTTAGGATATAAAGTTTTTAAAGATACTGGGTCAAAATTTGGAAATTAGAATCTTAGGTCAAAATTTGGAAATTTAAAATGGCGAATTTTGGCATTTATAACCCGATTTGGAGCCAGCATATATAATAATATTAATAATTTCCTTTTTGTTTCAGAACACAACTCAAACTGGAATCATTCGAAGACGCCGTTGTACTAGAAGGGAAAACCTGAATCGGATTGGCTACACGACAAAAGGGGCTGCCCCGCCTACGTCAGTCCGGAAATTCTCAAAACGGGGCACTACTCCGGCAAAGGGGCTGATATGTGGTCGATTGGAGTTATTTTGTACACCATGTTGGTGGGAAGGTGAGTATTACAGTAAAAAGGTTACGTAAACAGGAATAAAGAAAATTTAGATTTATTGACATATAAGATATATCCAAAATTGAGGCTATTAAATTTAAAAATTTCTTTTGGGGGGGGTTTAATTTAAAAATTAACCAAATTTTTTTGTTTTAAAAAAAATTAAAAAAATTTTTCAAAAAGAAAAGGGTTTTTTTGGAAATTTATTTAAAAAGGGTGTTTTTTAAAAAATAACACTAGTTTCAGGGTTTTTTTAAAATTTTTTTATGTAAAAAGGGCTTTCCTTTTGGGGATATTTGAAAAAATTATTAAAATTTTTAATTTTTTGTGGGGTTGCCCTTTTGGGAATTTAACCATTTTTTCTATTATAAATTTTTTTTAAAAACCAACTGATTATTTTATTTTAATTATTATTTTTCCGAAAAAATTTTTTTAAATTTATGGTTTTTTTGTTAAAAGGCCCCCTTTAAAAAGGGTGGTTTTAAAAAGCAAGAAAATTAAAATGTTTTTGCTCCTAAAATTTTTGTGGTTTTAATTTTTTAAAAAATTTTTAAATTTTTTTTGGAAAAAATGCTAGGAAACCAAATTTTGTTTAATTTGTTTTGTAGTTCCAGTTTAGGAAACGGTTTAAAAAATTTAAAAATAAAGCTTTTTTTCGGAAAAATACTAACCAAAAAGTACCTTTTTACATACGTGCAGCCAATTTCTGCAGAATAAAGAAGTGTTTAACCTTGTGGGCGTTACCTTTGAGGGCCATTTTTATTTGGTATAAACACATTATAGTCATGGCCACGGTAGCTTGGAAAAGTTTAGGATTTTTCTTTCGAACAAAAAAGAATTTCTTCTCTTCTAATTTGTATACTCTGTATGTATCCCTCAAAGTTGGCTTTAAATATAGTTTCCATGTTTGAGGAATGGCGTCTCCCACCACTTTTATGGTACGATTCACAATAATTCGTTGATTTCTTGACCGCAATAAAAATTAAATTACAACCTTCAGTGGAAAACCCAATCATAAATAGGTTGCCTGACAAATATCTATTGTATAGGCGCGCACCTTTTGAAAGGGTACAGGTCCTGATTACCTACTAATATTAATAGTTTATGTTAGCTAGTTTGAATGCTCAATAAGACACACGAAAATACCTTGACAAACTCCAAACGACTGATAAACTAAGACGAAAGACTCTGCTTTATATTCAACACCTGCAATTTGCCTTTAACCTACATAATATACCAAAAAGTAGGTACAATAATAAATAAAAAAAAACTAAATCCGGACCTACATGCGGGTACCCAAAGTATCTTGAATTTTACGACTAACAGTAGCTGGTAAAACAAGAAATCAACGAATTATTGTGTAACGTACTGTACCATTGTTGATTTCATTCAAAGAGGTGCTGTTCGCCTTTTTAATAGGCCTACTTTTTCAAGAAAATTTTTCGTCTTGTCCAATGACGAACTGTGGGGCTCTGTCGCTTTTTGATAGAGATTTTCGCTTCTTTTGTTCCAGGAAATTAACCAATATAATTTCTCTTCTAGCAACTCCTAATAGAGTAACAGGAAGTGCCACTTTTGTCCATCTCTTTAGAGTTCAACTAGACAAACCCTGATCTTCCCACTTTTTTCGTTCCTTCATCTCTAGGGCATCTAGGCTGTAAATCCTTTTGTCTGTACAGATCTTTCCTACACTTTTAAATTTCCAAATCCTTTCCTGTCGTGTCGACACTGCTTTTACTCTGAGAAATTTCCTACTATGATTTCCACCCAGCAGCTCCCAGTAAGGCAAATTCATCTGCTTTTTTCATACCTCTCTTTACAGTTCGTCTTGAAAAGCCTGAATTTCCCAATTTGTCTTCTTTAGAATGTATGGACTAAGGATACTGCGCCGGCGAAGGTTTTTTCTTTACTCAATCACCAAATATGTCCCTTTAAAATAAACTGCCTCCTACTTAGGACGTAAGCTTATACGAACATTTCTGAGTCTCAAAAAAATTTCGAATTGTTATTTTCATGTGGTAATTTTAAACTAACTACTTATTTTTAAAAAATACATATTTTTTTTGTGCGTATGACATGTGTGTACTTACCACAGGTATATAATATTTATGTATGCAAATTAATTCGTCTCTTTTCTATTCGATTTTGGTGATAATCATTTGAACTTTACCTTGATTTTTATTTAGCATAATGAGATTGGCTTCTTATTTCATTAGCATAGTTAGCAAGTCGCTCAGGCACGCATTTCTTAAAATTCCTAACCTTTGACGTACGCATCTATTAAAACTATTAATTTTTTCATTTAGGAAAGGTCGAGAAATATATGAATTAAGCATGAAAATTAATTGTACAGTGCAAACTCAAAACGCTTGCTGCGTTGGTTATCAAGTGACATTTGACATTATTTGGGCATCTCTCTGTAAACTGGACAACTTTAAGCGTATTTTTGTCCCCACAAACAGTCCCCTAGTTAAATTTTTTCATAGAATAATAGTTTTATTTAATTATTATCATTGGGCAAACCTAAAAAGCATACGAAGGTATTGAGGTAGTTTTAAATAAGAGCCAGGGGACTGTGCGTAAAAATTAGGGACAAAATAAACATTGAATTATTTTTGAGGTAAACACCTCTTTTACCAGGCGACTGTTTTTAAGGACATGCTGGGGACTATTCTTTGAGCATTATAAAAACGTTTTTAATGTAATAAACTTTATTTTATTGGATATTGTACGATGGGCCGCCGTAAATTATTTGATTATCTTTTAAAGTTAAGTACAAATTATAAAATGAACTATATTTTTCATATTATATCGGCCTGGGACAGTGAGTTGCCCAGCTTACAGAGAAATACCAATTTAAATCTGATAGGCTGCAGTCAAAGATACCTTAGAATACATAGACCTGGTGTTCAACTCATTCTATCAACCACTGACACCACAGCTCTGATATTGCAATATAAGAGCAAAAAAAGGATAGAGAAGTGGCGTTAACTCATTGACTCATCAAAATTATGAGGCACTTCCGAAAGATTAGTTTTCGAGATTATAATTGTCTTAAAATTAAAAATACAGGCAGAATTTTATTTACTTAACAAAGAACGAATACACGTGTTACCCCAGTTTTACGTTAAAAACAACATAATAATAAATGAAAACGAGAAACGCATCTAAAAAAAAAAACAAAAACAGAACCTGATGCAGGCATCAGGTGCTAGCAGCACCTGCCCGACATTAAGATAAGGAGGAAAGCTAAATAACTAAAAAAAGAAGAAGAGAAAAACGAGCAAAACTCTTTAATTCAGCCCTCATGCTATGCCAGTGGCTACCGTGATGAGGGGCAGGTGAACTGGAAACGAAAATGATGTGCCGTGTAGCAATTTTGATTGGAATGGACGCTTTTCGATAATTTACACTGCCCAACATATGTGTTGTATATAGTGATGAAAAATTTCCGGAAATACATCAGAAAACTTTGGAAATAAATGGAAATATTGGAAATATAGAAATAAATATTACAAAACTCAAAAGACTAGACATTTAATGAAAGTTTATTAGATATTGAGAAAGGAGTTAAATTTCCGAAGTATTCAAAACCGGGCAAAAAATATCTGGCTTGAAATCTAAGTACGAATAGTATTTGGTAAGACAATTGCGCAAATGAAACAAAGTTCAAAGCGAAATTATAATTAATCAACAATATAAAATACAGTCGCTGCTGGTAACAATGGATGACACGATTGATAAAACTGTAAACCTCCAGATTTTTTTAGCCAGTAACTTTTTCCCTTTAATCCAATAGCAAATTTCGATTTTTGACATTTCAGATGGGGTTATTTATACATAAGAGGGATTGTCATCCAAAAGTTAAAACGTACAATACATTATTATAAATAAAAATTTAAGTATTAAAAATACAACAAAGAAAACAGTGAAATTTCTAAAAAAATTATTACACGACAACAAGACACAAGTTGTACAACTTGATCAAGAGGCATATCTTCATCGATATCATCTATACCTTGAATATTATATTCAGCATGAATGTCGTCTTCATGGAAATGCAGTTAAACTTCTTCTAAAGGTATGTTCACACCGAAAAAACAAACAAGAACAAACATTCGTTCTTGTTCACCTTGTTTGTATGTGTTCTTTGTTTATTGTTCGCGTTATTTTGTCTACATAGCGCAATCAAATATTTGTTCACTCTCGTTTGACCAGTTGGAAAAGTTATGGATGACGACGAACAAAATTTATTTCTCTCTAGGTATGTACACACCGAAAAAACAAACAAAAACAAACATTCGTTCTTGTTCAGTTTCTTTGTATGTGTTTTTTGTTTATTGTTCGCTTTTTCTGTCTACATAGCGCAACCAAATTTTTGTTTACTCTTGTTCGACTAGTTGAAATAGTTATGGATGACCATTAAAACAAAAATTCTCTTTGATTTACCGACGTCCACTGGAACATGTGTGAACAAGAACAAACAAACGTTTGTTCGCCGTTTTATCTGTCTACACTGAAGAAAAACGTTTGTTCGCTGATGTTTGTTCTTGTTTGTTTTTTCGGTGTTTACATACCTGGCGTCTACTCGAACATGTATGAACAAAAACAAACAGACGTTTGTTCGCGTTTTTACTGTCTACACTAAAGAAAAACGTTTGTTCGCTGATGTTTGTTCTTGTTTGTTTTTTCGGTGTGTACATACCTTAAGGCAAGCAATAGCCAACAAGCAATAATCGGTGAATCCCCGAGATCGAGATTTAATTATTCGTAGTCGTAATACTTAATATACGTACTTTTTTGAAAATTATTTTTCTGGTGTGAAAATACTGTACAAAAGTATAAGAAATATATAGTAATCTTTTTTTGATGGTTTAAAACGCATTTAATTTTTTTGTTATATCCAATATTTCCGAGGCACATTCGGAAATTTCCACCATTTCCATTTTCATGGCGAGAGACCTCTTGGTATTGTTATTAAATATTTATTTAGATTTTCTTTTTTTTTAATAATTTTATTAATTAAATAATATTTGTTTCTGTTGGGCAGTATATTATACCGACAGGTGCACCGTACGAACATTTTGATATATCCCGAGGATATGATAACGCCCGTTCTTAAAATGTGCCCATAAGAAAAGGGCCCAACACAGTAATAATTTCGAAATGCGACTCCCTGCACGATTTTCGATACGAATTTTTGTTTTTTACCTGAAGAGCTATTTGGACATGCTGGACACTGAGTTCGTAGGATTAGAAAGCGCGACCAGTAGGGTAGCTTTTTACATATTTTCTTCTTCTTTTTTTCTTTGTTTTTGGTTCTGGTCTCTTCAGGTCCAATCTGCCAGTACTCCCCTTCCAGCCAGAGCTTTCCAGGGCTACATCGGTTGGTGGAAAAACTATATGTTGGACTCGAAGCCCTCAGAAAGAATTTTAAAATTAATGTTATATCAATTCAAGGCACAAATTAATGGCAGTCAAGCCAAGGACTGCTACTGGTATTGCGCATAACCGGTTTCTGTCTGTGCTGACGCTTCCCGCTCAAGCGCACCGATCTTTCGTCTTTGGAAAACACCTCGTGCACAACACAAAAATGGAAAAACACCAGATTTTAGGAATCTTCGCTCACAGCGCCTAGCCCCGAAACAAGGACCCCATTAAATGGCGTGAGTCTATCCTTGATCTCCGAGGATTAAAATCAGTTGATACTTTTTCGCCAACCGCTCTTTCCAGAAAAGGCTGTGTAGTTTTTTATTGCGTGATTTCACTGGTCAGAGGTCGAACAGAAACTTTTTTTAACATATTTATTATTTTGTACGTACGAATACTCTTTATCATTGGGCAGCGTCAGCTGGATTCGGTCCCGCCCTTGTGTGCCTCAGTAGTGTAGTTTGGTACGAAAATTGTACCTATTTTAATATATAATAACTGATAAGGCAGAATAAAAATAAAGACCTGCAGGATGTCGCAAAACCCACTAAAAACAGATTTTTCTGATATTTTTTTCCTATTTTTACCGCAACTTTATTTTTTGACCATACACACTCTATATTTTTCTGTATTAAAACTCGTTGGAGTTCCAAGGGGTTTTAAATACGGCAGGTGCAGATTTTCGAAGGGTTTATCGGCATTTCAGGGGGTAAGTTGTATTTTTCCACCGTTTCTAATCGGACATTGGCCATCTTTTATATGGAGCAGGTGGATTTTAAAAATTCTTTTGATATTCTAAAGGGTATTAAGATTTTATGAGAGTTTCAAGAGTTTTATTATGTGGCAATAAATTAAAAAGTCGAGTGGTACTAGAAGCAATTTTTTTGTTTGCTCTGTTATAATTGTGCTAGTCATTTCTGCTTGAATCAGGCCTAATTTACAGACGGACAGACGCAGACTTACACCTTCTATTGGCCTAACAAATTCATTTATTACGATGTTACATCATTTATTTTGCATAACTTATACACGGTATTCGAACAGATCAATTCAAGGCCTGCATTTTTACCTTTTTATTGCCTTAATTTTGTGTATTGATTTAAAAAATATTTTCGGTACTCCGTAACCTTTATCGAAGCAAATAGATATAAAAAATCCTTGTTTACCAGACACATTATATCCGCCTTAAAAGTTCCTCAGCATATATGTAATTTGTATATTTATCAGGAAAACATGTTATTTAAAATACTTAAAACAAATTCCTATACTTTGCTAAGTTCAAGGTTTTTCTCGGGTGCTAATTATTGTTCATGCGGGAACATAAACTATATAATATACAATTATTTTTCGTGTCACGTACGTAGCTGCGCGCAAAACATTTTCGTTCGAATAGCCCTAAACATGAAAATGGGTCTTTGACCAGTAGAATTAATACAGGGTGTTAAAAATTGGAATAAAGAGTTTTTTTAATAAAAAATGAAGGGGAGCGGGAATCTCCCGCCTTTTTTCGCAGTATACTTTTATGTGTAGGTAGAACATAACCTTTAGATTGAATATGAAGTACGAAAAATGCTTATTTTAATTTATGTACAGTGACGGAAATAAAATTTCGTACACTTAGGTTAACATTTTATGTCAATTTTGAATATTTTGGTAAACTTGGCTTTTTACCTTTTTCTCACCTTAATTAATATTCAATAAAATACATGACTCCAAAATAAATATATAGTTTATTTTATTCAAATATTAAAGAAAAAACACTGGCTTAATATTTCAAAGCGGCATCATTTTTTTCCACTAACTAGTTTAAACGTGTGGACATTGATGCAATCAGCATTTGTGCATGGTGAACATTGTAATTATTCCAGGTTTCTTCAATTTTATTCCACAAATCATCACTGTTTTGTGGATGGAAATCATTGTTTTTGTTAATTTCCTTTACGATATATCCCCAAACGTTTTCGATTGGATTGATATCAGGACTTCTTGAGGGCCAAGGTAACAATGAAATGTTATTTTTCAGTAGCCAGTCCGAAACTCTCCTTGCTGTATGGACGGGGCAGTTGTCATGCTGGTATATATATTGTTTACCGATGGCAATATAACATTTTGGAGTATGTGTATATAAGCTTGACTATTAAATCTTTCTCGAATACGGTGGCATATACCTAGCCCTCTGAAAGATATATACCCCCATACATTAACAGAAAATCTTCCACTTGTTTTAACATGTTGGGTATATCTTTCTTCGTACCGTGTATTTTGCGGCCTATACACTCTAATCTGCCCGCTATAATAAGATTGAAAAATCTTCTCATCGGTAAATACTACCCTTTCCCAAAATCCATACTTGCGGTAATATTCCAGTGCAAACCCCATTCTTTTCTCTTTATTCATATCGGTCAAAAATGGCTTTTTAGCAGCTACACTGCTTCTCAATTCCGAATTTTTCCTAATACGATTTCTTGCCGTTCTTACTGTCCCAGGAAAATTAGTTTGGTTGTGTGCTTCTACAGCTGTCTGAAATGGATTGTTTCGCAAAAAATCTATCAGATCATTATCTTGATTTTCGTTTGAAATTTTTCTTCTACCACTTCCAGCCCTTCTCTCCAATGATCCTGTATTTCCCATTTAGTTCTGAGGCTTTGAATAGTGCTTCTTGGTTTCCCAACTTGCTGAGCTATTCTTCCCTTCCCAGAGAAACACCTTCTTCGAATAGAGTAATTACTCTCGCTTTCTCTAGTTCATTCATTTTCCAAAATTAAAAAAAGTAAAATAATATAATTTTGAAATGTGTGACAGATAACAATTTGTCAAGTAAGGTATATTTCCAGGTGATCCAGGTACGCAAAAGCCAACAACACACTGGGAAAAATTAGGTATACGAGATTTTAATTCCGTCACTGTACAATAGCGGCCATTAAATCTTGGAGCAATTCTTTTTCCCTTTTGTAAAATAAGCTTATGCCACCTTCTACTGAAAATAAATACTTGTTAAAAACCTAATAAACAGGTGTCCGTTGTCAGTGTCTAAAAATATTTTTTTAAAATGCCAAACTTAACTTTGGATCAAAAAGTATTAATTATTCATTATATTGAGCAGAGAGGTTGGCCAGAAGAATATGTGTCGGATGAGCTTAACATCCCAAAGAGTACTATTCATTTTGTTAAAAAAATGCAGGAATCACACTTCTTTGAGAGAAGAGCTGGAAGTGGTCGCCCCAAACTATCGAATCAAGAACAAGACAATAATTTAGTTAATGTTTTGCGAAACCAACCATTTAAATCTTTAGTTACAGCAAAAACGAAAAGCAATTTCCTAGCATCGGTTAGAACGGCCTTAAAACTGTTTTTAACAAATGCAAATAAAGAACAACGCATTGTCTTTGCTCTACAATTTTACTTGGAACGTCCGATTTTTTGGGAAAATGTAATATACACCGATGAAAAAGTGTTTCAGTCGTGCTACAATGGTATACTTAAGGTATACAGGCCTCAAGGAACACGATTTGATGCAAAATATACCCAAAAGGACAGAAGTGGTGGGCGATTTTCGGTAAATGTTTTGGGGTGGCTGAGTGCACAAAGACTTGGTGTATGTTATTTTATCGACGGAAGGTTTATTGCGGAGGTATATATAGATCTACTACAAAATATCATGCTTCCCTCTGCACTGGATCGATTTCCGGACGGAAATGTTATCTTTCAGCAAGATAAGTGTCCCGTTCATACGGTCCGGCAAGTCGATGAATGGACGAAAGAGCAGCGTATCAGGGTTTTACCGTGGCCCGCACGTAGTCCGGATTTAAATGTTATGGAAAATGTTTGGGGCTTATTAGTTAAAAAAATAAATAGGGAAAATAAGTTTAGGCTGCAAAATGTTAACGAACTTAGGGATAAAATTTTAGAGGCGTGGAATGAGTAACGAGAAAATCTGGACAACGCCGGCCTTTGGTCTATTCGATGCCTGGAAGCTAAACTCTGTCTTAGAAAAAACGGGGCCGCAATAAAATATTAAATTTGTTTGGAAGGATGTATAAGTTTGCTTGAATTTATTAAATTAGTAATTAATTTATTAATTTGTTGTTTTTATAAAATATTAATATTTTCTTTTATTTTTGCTTTATTTATATTAATTAAAAGTAAAACAAGGTAAAAAAGAGCGATTTACAAAAATTGGCAGAAAGTCAAAATTTGACAAATTTTGCTCAAGATTTAATGGCCGTCACTGTACCTTAAATCGCGCCTGATTGGGGGTCTAATATGTTAATGAAGCAATTTTCTTTGTTTAGTAAAAAAAATTCTGCCAACATTTTAAATTCTCAGACAATTATGACTTCAGAAACTCTAGCTTTTAAGAATAGTTTTTAGTTATCACTTGAAAACGGTTGGAGATACATTACTAACCGAAAGTTGTGTATCAATTAACAAATAAAGACAATTTAAGTCCAAGAGTTTAGTCTTATTGAGACCATAACATTTTCTAACACTTTCAAGGAAACGTTAACGGTATGTAATGTTATTTACTTTTAATATAATGCAAAACTTGAATTTACGTTTGTCTTGTAAGACTTCTTTACTTTAAATAGTACCACAATAATAATTCTGCTAACTTATTTTACTTGTTTAACAGTAACGAAGTCTAATTAAATCTTCATGCTCTTTATAAATGACACTTACTTGCATAGTTGTTTCATCCGTATCAAATTCGTTACGCCGAGATGTATTTTCATCGTTCAAAAAAAAAA
>JAHBCN010018970.1:0-16390 GCA_019359885.1 Listronotus oregonensis
TAGAGTTTTAAATAAAAAATAATTTCATAACATTGTCCGATTTTTAAATGTAACTATTTAATAACAAACAGAGGTTGAGTGTGTTTTGTCAGTTTTTGTGAAAATTATACCACGTTTGCATCAAGTATGACGCTATGTCATTGGGGTATTTTTTATTCTTGTAGAGTTATTTGCACCAGCATTAGTAAGTATCAGGATTACGGATAATCCATATAGTAAAAAACTACAAAAAGTTGGGAAAAAATTAAAAATTGTACCAGACAGCTGAAAATTGGTATGCGGGTGTAAAATTTAAAAATATGCAACTTTTTTACCATTTATCAAAATTTTAAATTATAATGCTTTACTTTGCGATTTTTTGAAAAACATTTCAAATTTGACAGCTAAAAAAGTGATAATCATTATATACATTATTTGACATGATTTTTGAACAAAAAGTTTTAGCAAAAAGAAATTTTAACCAAATTAAGTAGGGAAGAATTTTCCCATTTGATGCGGACTTTTTGAAAATGGCTAACCACTTCATAAAACGCGGCCACATTGTAAAATAATCGTTAGGTTTGAATTATTTTATAATACGGCTAGTGTTTTTAGCCATTTTATAAAATACGATCCGCATTCTCAAATAGATGATTATTATAAAGAAAACTTACAATTTAAGAAGGAAAACCTAACGACAACTAACCAAAAACTAACCAGAACTAGGTAGTAGTTTGGAAGTTGTTATTTACGGTTCCCAAGAATTGCATCCTATTTGGTGGTAATAAATAATTTTTACGTGGTTTGACCCAAATAGGATGATATTATTGGAGACCGTAAACAACAACTTTTAAACTATTACTTAGTTTACCTAGTTCTGGTTATTTCTTGGTTAGTTGTCGTTAGGTTTTCCTTCTTAAATTCTACGTTTTGTTTATCAAAATCGTCTATTTGAGAATGTAGTTCGTATTTGATCGGCCAGTTTACAAAATGGCTAAAAACACTAGCCGTATTATGAAATAATTCAAACTGAACGATTATTTTACAATGTGGCCGCGTTTTATAAAGTGGCAGCCCATTTTAAAAAACCGCGCAATTTATAATCTGGCTACGACTGGCTGGGCTGTTGGGCAGTGGCTACTTTACTTTTATAAATAAATTATTATTGTAATCGATGATTGTAGCCTCCTATAATGTCATATAAAAGGACTTTTTTCTATTAAAAGTACAAAATTGTTATGCTTTAAAAATGAACTGTATTGCAAACTATTCTTTGATTCAACTAGATGGCCCTAGTGACATTTTTGCAGGTGTTCATTTCTTGATTAATAACTAAATAACTAAGATCGCATGTAATAGAGCATACAAGCATACAATAATTTGGTGTAACAATAAGTTTTTCCATGGATTAAGGATTTTTTCTTAAATGCAAATACTGTCCTAATTGAAGCACCCAGCACCATATTATTCATCTACTTGTTAGTTTTAATATTAGTTATTGAAATATGGTTGTGCATGCAATTTGTTCATAAAATTTTACAGATTTTTTTATTTTAGGAAAAATTACCAGTTGGTTTTGGAGCAATGAAAAATTTTCCTTTAAAATGTGTGTTTCATTACGCCCAATTAATTCAAAATAAAGATTTTCGAATGTTTGATTTTGGCACCAAGG
Source organism: Listronotus oregonensis (assembly GCA_019359885.1). NCBI lineage: Eukaryota > Metazoa > Arthropoda > Insecta > Coleoptera > Curculionidae > Listronotus > Listronotus oregonensis. The sequence continues at coordinate 1,652 of JAHBCN010018970.1, forward strand.
AAAATATAGTAAGATACAACTCGTCAATCCCACCTTCTTATAACGTATCCAATATAATAATTCCAATATCACTGGTTTATGCCAAATACGATAACCTAGTTGGTAAAGAGGTAAGAATGCTGTAGAAATAAAATATTGAAAGATTGGTCTTTAACTACTTATTTTAAGAAAACAGATATCTTATTATGTTTTTTAAAGGGCGATTTTTTACTAAACATTTTTTAAACTATAATTTATTTTGTTTAACAAAGACTTGTCCATATAGGCTTAGCCGAAGTAAAAACGCTTTTTAAAGTTTTTCGTTAATGAATATGTTGAGATTCAAAATACATGTACAAGGTGTTCTTTTTTCTACAATTTTATCGGGTATCTCCGTAATTGTTAGTGCTATCAAAAAAGTAATGCAGGCGTCAGGTGATCTTTTTGGGTCAATTTTAAAATGGTAAAATCAAAATGTAAAAATTTTCGCTTGCTTAAGAGATACGGGGAGCAAAATAAAAAAATGTCCATTTTAGAATGACTTTATATTTTTTTAGTTAAAAGAGATATAGAAAAATATTTTATTCGAAAATTTCTTTATAATGATATTATCGGACCTAGACAATTTGTTTAAATTGAACACCCTGTATATTTTGATATAAAAAATAGCATATTTAATTATCTATTTAAAAATATAACACACCATAGAAGATATTGGATTTCCATACGATTTATTCAAACTTTAGTACTTTTAACCACAGTAGGCTATGACACAAAAGCTAATATCCTAGAAACAAAACTATTTTCATATTGTAGCTTCAAAGACATTACACAATATATTTTAACATAAAAATAGTAAAAAATAGATTGCAAAAGAAAGTAAATTAAAAAGTATAAAAACTTTGTAACGAAATAAAAGATTTAGATTATCTAATGATATCTATTTCAAACGGATTTTAAGGCATTCATGACGTGTAATGGTTTTATTTCAGCAAAGGCCTTATAAATGCTTTAATTAAGTTGTTGTCCGGCTGACTTCTTTACAAATTTTATTTTTCAACACTCCCCAAAGAAAAAAATCAGGAGGTCTTAGATCCGGAGATCGGTTTCTAAAGTGAGTGTTTAAATACTTTTTTATTAAAAGAGCGTTATAGATAGGGGCGCCATCTTGTTAAAAGTAAATCTACATTACTTCATTTAAAGGACCCTCATTAAGGATATCGAATAAGGTTTAATTGGAGTATGCCCAGATATTTATCTGCATTTAATTTTTTTAAAACAGCGATTCACCAGTTAATTTTAAAATAAAAACAACTTAAATTTACTCCAAATCGACCGTGTTGATGAACAGGTCGTACCATGTAGGGATATGAGGAGTTCCAATGCCTTTCATTACATCTGTTAAGAATAGCGCAACTTGTTATTCGATATTTATTAACCCAGAAAATGACACCGTTCTTTTAAAAGACACGTTACAAATTTTCTTTTTATTGATATTCAGCTATTCGATCATACATGCCGCCACTAGTATGTTTTCAGGAATAATATTAAATTCGTGTTTTGACTTGCGGTTTTCGTCTTGGCAATCGAACCAAGCAAAAAAACGATTTTATTTCTGCAACACAAAATTATGATCCGACATGGATACTAAAAGGTAAGTACCGTTTGGACTGTTTTACTTCTTTTTAGAAAATATTATTAAATTTGACGAAGAAGGGTATAAATTGAATATAGAACTAAAAATGAGGTTATAATAAAGTATGTGGAGCAAATTATAAGGCCAATAACTCGCCTGTTCTTTTAAAAGAACGGTGGCACTATACACTATTTTCTCTTTTTTGTATTGGAAAAATAGTCGAGATATTGTTTTGGTTTGTGAAACGATATCCAAAAATAGATTTTATTTTATTATGCAAAATATTAATTGTTCTAATAATGCAGACTTACCCGCCAACAAAATTATAGATACATCTTCTTCTTTTACACAGCATTGATGAATCTATGGTACCATATTTAGGGCGTCATGGTATAAAACAATTTATAAAAGGAAAACCCATTAGATGGAGCTATGAATTATGGGTCGGTTCATCTGTAGCTGGGTATATTGAATGGTTTTAACCCTATCAGGGTTTAACCACTGCCCTTTCGGGTAAATATAAAGAACTTAGCTTAGGTGCTGCGGTGGTGTTAGAATTTCCAGAGGTACTTCAAAAAAATATACTAAGAATGTCCCTGTTCATTTACATTTCAATAACTTTTATACCTCGCTTCATTTATTGGAAGAGCTCAAGGTTATGGGTTTAAAAGCTACAGGCACAATAAGAGGAAATCGCGTTTGTAAAGAATGTCCCTTATCTCACTTAACAGTATTAAAGAAAAAAGAACGCGGTACGTTAAAATTTGTGTCATCTGATACAAATTCTATAACTTTATGCAAGTTGGACGATAATAGCGTAATAACCATTGCTTCAAAAATCATACAAAAAAATTCCTACCCTTCCAGTAAAAAGATTCTTATAGAAAAACCACATGCAATAAAAAAGTATAACGAGAACACGGGTGTGGTTGACAGGGCTGATCAAAACATTAGCCTGTATAGAAGTCAAATAAGAGGTAAAAATTGATATTTTCCATCCATAGCCCATTGTATGGACATGGTTAAGCAGAATGCTTGGCAATTATATAGACTTGGAGGCGGAAAACAAGATCAACTAAGATTTAGGCAATCAGTGGCAACACATAAAAAAACAAACAAAAGAGGTCCTCGCTGTCAGTTCGCAAATTTTCATGAAACGTCGAAATATGAGAGATTAGATCATCTAGTTGTGTATCAGGAAAAGTATACAAGATGTAATGTCTGTCATAAGAACTGCAACTTTTTCTGTCAAAAATGTACCGTTACTTTGAATCCAAAATTATGTTTTTTTTAGTTACCATTCATTATAATTTGTATTTTCATTAAAAGTTTTGCAGAATAAACCATATTTTCAATTTAAATATATTTTTAATTTTTATTTTAAAGTAGTAGTGTATTTTACCACCGTTCTTTTAAAAGAACAGCCTATTTTGAAAAAAACCGAAAAATAAATTTTAAAAGTTTCTTAAAATATACATTTTTGGTCCAACCTAGGACTGGTATTTAAAGTTTGAACAAATATTTAAAAAAAAAGTTTTTGTTTTATCTGGGTTAATACCAAATATTTTTTTATGTAAAAAGAACGGATTCTTATTAAAATAATTTAAAATACAGTGACAGAATTCCAATCTTCTCGCATCCTCACAGAGGTGCAAATATTGTGTAATATTAACAACATATGGAAATATATAATTAACCGTAAAATTATTTGCGTCTTAGATTTTAAAATTTTAGTTTCAGTTTTTATTTTTTTGACGAATAAAAATATTTGTTCCTAAAATTTCAACGTTATTTATAGAGAATAAAATTAAAGCGTGTGCTTAAAACGACAAGAACAGATTCCTTATTAACCTTTCACAATCCAATGGTCCGGGAGCTAGCAACGTCGAGAAAACAAGGATATCAGGTCGGCTGATTTTTTGATATGTTGTCCTCCTTTCTTTTTCGGGTAGGCTCTGGTAGACAGTGCGCATCCTACCTGTACAGGTAATAATCCGAGATTACGAAAACATTTTAAGAAGCCTAATTTTTAATTACTTGTCTTTAGATAGGTTTACCAAACATATTTTTTTATTACCTGACACTTTTGTCATTGCTAATTAAAGGCCAGAGGCGATTTTTTTTAAATAAAAATTTTAAACTATTTTAATACTCTCTAATTTTAATATTATGTTATTTATGTATACAAAAACCTAAAATTAATTTACCAGACGTGAATTTTATTGCTAAACCTTGAATAAGAACGAGAAACCCATAAGTTATGATTCATAAATAGCCTGCAAATTAATATGATTTCTTTGCTTACTTAAGTACGATGCTTCGATGGCCAAACGGGTATCACGAGTCGCTAACAACCTACAAAGCTATGCAAGAAATGTCAGCAGTGGGGACACGCTACCACCTACTGCTACAGGGCACCCCGATGTATGAACTGCGGAGGATCCCACCTAACAATTCAGTTCATAACGCCCAATACCACCAGGTGCGCCAACTGTGGACAGAGCCACAGGTCAACCGACAAAAACTGCCCTGTATACAAGTACAAACTAGGAAAAGTTTAAGAAAACAACCTGAAAAATTCTGTGAAATACATAAACGTACCAGTACCAACTACGAATCCGTGGAGTCAGGCCAGGGCAAGTGACTTATCTGCACCCAGGGCAAGTGGCTCCAACGCAAACTACCCTACTAGACCAACCCTTAACAGCACCAGCAATGTCAACATGCCACAACCAGCCCTCAACAGCAACGACTTCCCACCCCTTCCCCGGAGACAAATTAGCCAGCCACAGCCCTCAAACAAAATGAAACGCCACAAGTTAGTAACGTACAAGACGTGCTAAGCAGTTTTAAAAACAATGACCTATCCAATTTTTCTGAAATTTAAAAGATTTTTTAAATATATTAAAAAACAAAAGCCCTATGAACAAAATGGAACTGAGTATTTCAATACTTAAATTTGTTTGCCAAAACATTAATCAATATAACTTCTAAAAAATGAAACACAAAAACTTAAATATTTTCCTCTGGAATGCCAATGGATTGGTAAACAAGATCACTTGGGATGGTGTATTTTAAGATTATAAAATCGACGATGATTATAACAGAAATCAGGATTAAACGATACAAAAAGACTTAAAATAGGAAACTATAACATGCAGACTGGGCAGAGATAATGTAGAGGCGGAGGCGTAGCATTATTAATCCAAACAACACATATTACATACACCACTAGCTCCCATTCAAACACATGATGAGTTAGTGAAACCATCTGCAACAGTGATTCTTATTTTTCAGTTGAATTCTTTTATGGCGGGTTTATTTATTGTGTTGCTTACAAAAGTACAGGCAGCTAACCCTGTTTGTTGTAATATTTTCCTGCAAAGGATTTACTGTTGTGTTACCATAGATAAAAAAGTAGTAAGTCTGATGGCATTGTCATAATTTTCATATGCATAAAGTTTGCATAAAATTCAGCTAAGTCCAACAGAAATATTCAATCCTATTGTAAATCAAGGAAGAGTATTGAACTTCTCCAGAATATAAGGTTTCCTTATCCATTACTTTCCAAGCGTGCAAAAATACAAAATTGGATTTTCATCTTTTAACCTGTTAAAGTAAACAGGATGTTGATCTGCAGGTTCCGTGGTGATTGGGTAACTAACGGATGAGAGCAGGTGTGTTCTCCAGATAAGTTTGATTGTCATGATTTTAAATCCAGGTTTAGAAAATTCTCAAGGATATTGAACTGGGAACCAGAGAGCGACAGCAATTAAAAATGTCACGGACACTAAAAAATTGATAGCAAGTACATTTTTGTTATTTATTCTAAAGGCGCAATAAAGATGAAATTCAACTTTAGTAACAATAAACAAGAAAAGTTTGAGACTTATATTATTAAGTGCGTTGTTTGAAAAGCAAGACAGACATTCTTTGCGAATTCTTGCGTGGATCTTTTATTATAAATAGATTTGTTCACGTGACTATGAATGATATTGTAATATATAGATTAAGTTAAGTTTGTACAACAGGTAATTACAACTTTGGATCTTTAACAATTGTGTTTTATTCAACAAATCAAGTTGATTATTAACAGTCGATAGATTCATAAAAACAATCACCCTAATTGGCCCAGTCTTTTCGTAAAGTTTGGATAGCATTTCAAATTAGAAAATTCAAGTGCGTTCTGGGAACGGGCGCGCAAACTAACAAATTAACATTGCCCGTCAAATCTTTCCATTGGTCACGTTCGAGGCCGGATCGCTTGCTTGCGATCTGTTGATTGACGAAGATGTCAAAATATTTTTTTCAGCGTGGATGTAATTGGTTTGTTGAATTAATTTAAATTAATTGATGTGCGTTTCTAGATGTCTTCAGGTACACTGTATATACGTTTTATTGAATAAGTTATAATAACTATACGATATAACATCAGTTTTGTGACAATACGTATTTTCAATATAGGACTTATAATTCCTGTTATATTAAATTAAGATAAGTAAGATTCTTGACAGAGGTATTTGAAATTATAAAAAATAGTTTTGATTCTTTGCTCGTGCTATTGCTAAAAAGCATTATCACAGTTAGTGGACAACGAAAAACTTAGACGTCAGAATATTGTCATGTTTGAGAAGCAAATCAATATTTTAAGTCGGCATATGAAAAATATTGTTATGAAATTCAGGTGAAATAGAGAGTTATCGGTTCAGGTTTGACGAAGCTCAAGACTCAGATCAAAGGATCAGCGGGCAATCAATGCTGTAGATGCATAATAATGAACAAAGTCAAGTTTTACCCAGAGTTTTGAATACCTCTGCAGTGTATTTCCTGCGCAGCTTTAGTTTTGTAAAGCGTTCCTAAGTTGGAGATGAGGATGTTATCAAATTGTGCCACGGCCATTCAAGGGCAATAACTGAATGGGCTAGTTTTTTCAAATTTTTTGACGCGATTGATTGTAAAGTGGATCTCGTAGTCTGGGATTGGTTTGCTTAAGGTCGGCTTCCACCGTGATGAGGCTTTGAGGTTAATAGACAGTTTAACAGTGACCGAGGATAATTGGCATTAGATGTTCTAAAATCAGGGATATGAAAATACAATTAGATATGGCGTAAATGCGCATTTGCTGCTTTCTTGATTCCACTTCTTTACAAAAATGTAATGCTGTTAATTTGAGAGAATTTCTTACAAATTGTAGAAATTTAGGTTCATTACAAACGTAAAATTTTCTGCCCAAAAATTGTTTGATCTCCTTATGATTGATTTATTAAGTAAAAAAGTTAGATTTGACACTAAGGCCTATGAGGAAATGGAGCGTGCCCTTGACGAGGCTTCCTACCTTAGAGGAATTTTTGGTTGCTCTTGAGATGTATAATTCTTGAGAACTTATCTGGTACAGATTCTCATGCAAATAAAAGAGTCTTAAATCCAATAATAATGTTTCTTTACATTCTAACACAATTTTTGGCTCAAGTAAACCCTCAAATTTAAGAAGTGTTTTATTACCAATGAACCTCATAAAATTTATGATAATACTTTTAAAAATATATAACATTACAGGAAAAAGAAGTTTTGTAAATTCTAAAAAAATTATGTTACAACTGTCTGGGCACGGATGCGCATACTTCAATGACCTGCCCATTGCAAGGTTGTTATTTTGACTAAAAAGCATCATTCTTTATTGTGTTAATTCATTCATTAATTTAATCCAGTTTCAGACAAAAATGGTTCCCAGACATATCAATAGCATTAGTTCTTTCAGATAGGCTAGGGGAATTCTGGTGGTCTAATCATGTTCAGGAGGTGTCAACTCAGTAACTTTGGCCAAGCTCAAGGGCATCAGTTGCAGACGACATACATTAACTCTCGGAATATAGGTAAACAATGTGAAAGTAATAAGCATCAGATCCCTCCAAATTCAAGGTTGATTATTCGCTTCTGGTCCACACCAGTTAGTCCACAAAACTCATCCAATCAAAATGAACAATCCCATGTCCTTTCTGCATTTTTCTGCAAAAACTCTGAGTTCTTTTGAACTCTATTAGCTTGTGTTCGGATCTATGATAGGCATGGAAATCCTATACAAGTCAAGGCAATCCTCGATAACGGCTCACAAAATTCATTTATCACGGAAAAACTTGTTCAAAAACTAAATTTCCTCCTTACTCTAAAACAACTCGGTTGTCAGGTATCACTTACTTTCGAATAAAATATCCAGCAATATGGTAGATATTACTATTTGTTCACAGCTTGCTCTAATAAAATGTTCAAAATTATCCTGTGTAATTTTGCCAGTCATTACAAATAAGTTGCCACAGTTTTCTAAGCAGACACTTGGAATATTCCAAGATACCCAGGCTAGTGTGATCCCAGTTTTGGTCATATTATGCAGAATTGACCTTTTGATTGGTTCCGATCTATATTATCAATTATTGACTAGAGGCATGATTCATTTGGGTAAAAAAATCTTCCTACACTTTGAATACTCATCTGGTTTGGATACTGGGTGGCACTTTTCATATGGACAATATCAAGGACACTTGCATCACAACTTGCATCCAAGTAATTCCTTATTTTTCTTCTGATAGTCAGATACATCCTGTTGTATCACTTTTCATATAAAATGATGAAAAATTCACTGGAAGAGATTGTTTCTTAAATTTTGGACAATTGAAGAATTCTTCCGCAAAAAGAAACCTCTGTCAATTGAAGATGAAACGGCAGAAATGTTTTCGTAGTTATTCAAAATTCTCGAAAATGGTACCTTTCAAGTGGATTTGCCATTAAGAAATCCTGAGCAGGATCTCAAACTTGGTGATTCTTTTCTGTACGAAGGGCGGGTTCATTCAAATTTAGAGAAAATTTGAAAGAATCCTGAATATTTGATGGACTATAAAAAATTCATTGATAAGGATAATAGCGGCTCTTAGATCGTGTATTAATTATGTCCCTCTTTCTCTCTGGAAATGATTTGCAATCATGTAAAAATTCTTTAATTCTGTTGATATCATGTGATAAGATAGTGGTACGGCCAGAGGTATGTAGTGTTTGCAGTTGGTTCCTAAATTCCCACCGGATTATTCTTTGTGAATGATGTCCTACTTAAAGGTTTCAGATCCAACCAGATCTTTATAGATATTCTGTATTAGATTTGGATAACTGGGTCATGACCTGACTACTGACACATAGAAAAAATGTTTCGACAGGATCAAGTAAATCCTAAACATAGATTTCTATTAAACATTTTGTGGAGAACAATCCACTGCCAAGTCATTAAAAAATGTATTGAATTACGGTGACTTATGGTACAAGTTGCGCACCTTTCCTTGCCATCAGATAATGAAGGAAATAGCTCTAAACAATAAATTTGGTTCATGGCTTCTGAGGAAGTATTCTAAGTAACACATATTGTGATGATATCCTGTCGGAGGCGTTGATCAGATTGAGCTTGAACTCCTGTATGAACGGCTGAATTCGTTTGCATTCCCCAGGACAACTATGGATTTCCATTGACACAAATAGTGCAGTAATTCTCCCGAAATTTTAGAACAGAATATAACGATCTAGTTAATCAGAATGTGATATTAAGTTTGAATGGACATGCTTTCTAAAGGTTCTTGGGCTCAAATGGAATCAGTTACTGACTTTTTTGTGATTTCATTAAAAGTGTCAGTCTGGGCCTATCAGCAAAGAAAAATTTTGGCCCAAATAGGCTCAATGTTATGATGGTTAGTTCTTTCTCCTGTCGTGAATGGACGACGGTTATAATTATGCAAAGGCACTGGATACTAAAATGATTCTAAGGATACTCCTATTTCTGATGAAGTTTTTATTACAGGATTGGAAAAACTTTATTAATAGATAACTCATTAAAAAACCAGAATTCCTAGATACTTATTCTTAAACAAGGAATAAAAAGAATTCTTGATTCAAGATTTTGCTGATTCGGTTCTCGAAACCCTATTCTGCTATTGTATATGCTCGAGTCATTTATCATTGACAATACAGTCTCATGTCGTTGTTTGTTTAAAATCCAGGAACAACTCCTATAAAGGTAGTGACTCTACCCAGCTCTGCAGCGTGCTATGTTATTACTTTCTCAGCTAGTTAAAAAGGCTTATATCCATTTTTGAAAAAACTCTAGTTGTATATCCATTGTTGTTCAAATTCAGTTACAGTTGAACTCTGTGTTGGATTCAGTCCCATTCTTGGATGAATACATTTGTGTCAATCGGTATCACAAATTCAGGACCTATTCCAGGATTATATGATTTCCAGGGATGTGCAGATCTCCTGCAGATCGTGCCTCCTTCTAGAAAACGTGAATGGGATGTTATGAACTCTGAAATCTGGTGGAATGGTCCTATAAATTTCTAAGAATTTAAATTACGGGACCCACAGAAACTCCAAGATTCCTTCTAACTGAACTTCCGGAAGAACGAAAAATTTCTCTATTCACCTCAAATATTTCTGAAGAGAATGTTTTTTGGTTCTCACTATTCGAAGATTTTCAGAGTTTTCCAAGACTGCGACGAACTATTTGCCTACGTTTTAAGATTCATAAGACTTGTCAGCAATCCTAAAACTAAAGAAAACAAAAATGTGGGCCTTTGAAAGTGCACGATAGGGGATTTTAAAAATTTAATTTTTAAAAATTATCAGTCGCAAGGTTTTCAAAAGATCTAAAATTAAAATCCAAATTTCCCCTTGTATGAAAAAAATTTACAAACTAACTCCTTCATAGACAAAAAATGAGTTGTTGGGTTGGAGGTAGATTAGAAAATGCTAATATTTCCTTTGATCAAACACCCTATCCTTCTACCTTAAAAAAATTTTTTGGTGTCCTTAATGCTAATCCAAGAGAAAGACGTTTGGGACACGGGGTTTTTCACCGCCCTTTTCAAATTTTAGATCGATTTTGGGCCCCGTTGAATTCTTGAGATCAAAAAAGAAAATTTTGTTACTTGTTTTCTTTTCCCAAGCTCAACCAGCTGAGCAGATATTGACTTACCGTCAACCCAGAGTAAGGGTTTCTCGCGTTTTTTAGTCGTGTTGGTATCATTTGGGGACCTTTTTTTATTAAAATCTCAAAATTAAGAAAGGCTTCAAGTAAAATGTTCTTTATGGGGGTGTTTGTGTGTATGTTACCAAGGCCATACATTGAACTTGTAACTAGTTTGTCCTTGAAGATTTTATCTTAGTTAAAAAAGATTCATTTCTCGCCGGGTCCCCAATTTAATTTTCTTGAAAGGGACCCAAATTTTTGTTGAATAATCATTTAGGGGACCTTTATAAGTTAAAAAAAGAAAATTTCCCAAACTCCAAAAAAAACTTTATGACCCGGGAAAGGGAATTCATTCAAGTTAAATTCCCCCTAGAAGTCCCCCCCCCCACTGGGGAGGAATTTGGGAATCGGCTGTAAAAAGTGTAAACATCTTTCTGCATAAAATTTAAGACGGCCTGCCCTTTTGAAAATTTTTATACCATCCTAGTCCAATTTTGGAGGCAATCTATTCTAGACCTCATGTGCTCTCTAATAAATCCTAATGATTTTCAGTTTTTTACTCCTGGTCTTTCTGATAGAAAGAGCTTATCAGCCTCCCTGAAAAGGGGTTAACAGTTTCTGACACTCATTGGGAAGGGGTTCCAAACTGCAACAGGTATTTTGGAAAAAAGGAAAGTTGACTACCTCAAAGATTCAGAATCGTCCAAAGTGGTTGAAAGCTTTCCCCAAATTTGGCTTTGACTCTTTGGTCCTTCTAAAAATGAAGGATCTCTAAATGGCCTCTAGCTAGGGTTATAGAGATAATTCCTGGGAAGAAAAACCAGGAGGGCGTCATTAAAACCCAAGATTTGTGGTTACCCAGTATTGTAGGCCCACTTTAGAACAACCTATTATTGAAAACATAAGGGGGTGAAATCTTCCTAAAAATTTTTCTAACTGCAATACCCATTTTCTTTTTTTCTTTTTGGGTTTTGGTTAAGGGGGGGATTTGGGAACCCCCTGCAACAGTGATTCTTATTTTAATCTAATTTGTTTTCTCAGTTAGTTCTTTTATAGGCCATGTTTTTTTTATTGTGTTGCCCACAAAGTGCAAGCCGCTTAACCTTTTGTTGTAATATTTTTCATTCCCCGTTTACATGTTGTTGTGTTAAACCCTAGATAAAAAAGTAGTAAGAAGTCATTTTTTTAAATTTCTAAAGCAAAGTTTTTATAAATTCCAAATTTAAGTCAACAAAATATTCAACTCCTATTGTAAATCAAAAGGGAAAAATGAACTTAGAATATAAAGGTTTCTTTTCATTTCCAAGCGTGCAAAAATACAAAAATTGGGTTTTCATCTTTTTAAATGTTAAAATGACAAGTATTGTCTGCCGGGGTTTCCGGAGAGGTGGACGCAAAGGAGACAGGTTTTGACAGCTACCCCATTTTGGGGTTTTTATTGTCAAAGGTTTTAAAACAGGGGGTTTGGGGGAAAAATTTTCAAAAGTTAGTAATCCATTCAAAATTAAGCAATTAAAAAAATCCTTTATTTAAAATTAAAGTATTTTTTTTATTATTCTAAAGGCGCAATAAAGATAGAAATTCAACTATAGTAACAAACAAGAAAAGTTTTGCAGAGACTTATAATATTAAGTGCGTTGTTTGAAAAACAGAAAAGGATTCTTGGGAGATTCTTTGGGATCTTTATTATAAAATAGAAATTTTTTTGGGGGACTATTAATGATATTGTAATATAAGATTAAGTTGTTTGTACAACAGGTAATTACAACTTTGGATCTTTAACAATTGGTTTTATTCAAAAAAATCAAGTTATTATTAACAGTCAAGGGCGTTCATAAAAACAATCACCTAATTGGCCCAGTTTTTTGTAGTTTGGAAGCATTTCAAATTAAAAAATTTGAAGTGCGTTCGGGAGGAACTTGGCCCCAACAAACAAATTAGCTGCCCGTCAAATTTTTTCCAGCAAGTCTCTATAAAGCTAAAGAATGGAGCAATTATTAGTGGTTGCTATGCCAAACCAAATCTTAGATTTCAAGACCAAGTCCTTACAAACATTTTTAACCAGGGCACAAGGGTACTTGTGCTCGGTGACTTAAACGCCCGACATACTCTATGGCATAACCGCAGAAACAATACAAACGGCAACTTAGTACACGACTATGCCATAGAAAACGACATAAAATACTTATGACAGACCAACCGACACACTACCCGATGAACGGTATGACACCATCATATATAGATATCGGGTTGAACAAAAATATACTTGACTTACCAGACTTACAAACAATAAACGAACTTTCTTCAGATCACCTACCCTTCTTGCTTTGCTGGGGGCATCAGGGGTCTGAAGATACCAGAATAACCACTTGGCATTATGGTAACGCAAACCGGAGGAAGTATAGGGATACCCTAAATCAGAAAACCATTATAAATAACAACATTAATAATAAGGAACAACTTGAACAACAAGTAAAAATCCTTACTAAAAATATCCAGTTTGCGCGAAATAATATTGCCAAAAAACAAATAATTGAAGACAACTTACCTGACGACGTTGCCAACTTGATCAGATTTAAAAAAAATCGATGGCAACGTTACAGACATGAACAAGACGCAATACAACTACGTGAAATACAAACAACTATAAGACAAAAACTAAACGAACACAAAAACAAAACATGGGCAGAAGCCCTAGAGAAATTGACCACACAAGACAATTCTCTATGGCGACTGACCAAAAGACTGAAAAACAAATACAATAAAATACCTTCTTTAAATAGTGGATAACCACAGACTAACGCAGAAAAAGCAGACGTACTAGCTGACTATATTGAAGGCATTTATAATGCCCCTCCAAATAGCAGTGATGAACATAACGAAATAACCTCCTTACTAAATTCCATTATCCATCAAATATACCCCATCCCTCCTCCGATCCTTAATAAAATTCTTATTAAGCCTAAGGAGCTTATTTAAATAATAGCACATCTACCCAATAATAAAGCTCCTGGGCCCGACGAGATATCAAACATTCTTCTCAAAAACCTAAGAACAAAAACAGTTGTACAGTTTATGTACATTATTAATGCCTCCATATTCATACAACATTTTCCAGATTCGTGGAAAGAGGTTATTATAATCCCTTTATTAAAACCTGGCAAGGATCCCCGTAGGGCCGACTCTTGCCCCATCGCTTTAACAAATGGTCTCCCTAAAGTTACCGGACGTTCCATCGCATACGTACAAAAAATACCTAGACAATGTACCAGATAGACAGTTCGGCTTTAGGGAGGGCCATAATACCACCTTAGTGTAGTTAGGGTAATACAAGAGGCCCTTAACTATATAAATAGACCACAAAATACCGTGTTATTGGCTCTAGACATCAACGAGCATTTGACACGGTATGGCACAATGGCCTCATATATAAACTGGTAAAGCACCATAATATTCCAATGTACATAACAAAACCAATACACTCCTACATAAGCACAGGTCATTCCAAGAAAGAGTTGAAAATTCACTGTCAAGTAAAAGAAAAGTGCATGCTGGTGTCCCACAAGGCACTATGCTTTCCCCTAAAATGTACAACTTGTTTACAGCAGACTTTCCTAAATATCCGTCAACTAGGGTGCTCTATTTGCCGACGACGCACTGATCTACTTACAGTCATACTATGCCAATGTGGCCAAAACACATATACAAAACTACCTCCACTATTTAAAACCTTGGTGGGAAAATGGAAAATTAGTGTGAATGAAAGCAAAAGTGAATGCATGATTATTACCAAAAAATTTTTTAACAATCAAATAAATGTCCCTATTAAAATAAATGATAAATCTATTATCCCGCTGAAAACAAATGAGATATCTCGGAGTCATAATTGATAAGAGACTCTCATTTAAACAGCACATTACCCATGCATTGCATAGAGCCTATGCAGCAATGCTCTCCCCCAGATCTGGCCTCTCTCCAGAAAACAAAAGGACAATTTACAAACAAATAATATGACCAATAATAACATATCAAATACACAAATGACACGACTACAACGCTATCAAAACAAGGTCCTAAGATGTGTAAGATCTTCGGACCGCTACGAACGGATTGACACTTTACA
>JAHBCN010018971.1:0-16506 GCA_019359885.1 Listronotus oregonensis
CCAGGTTAGAGCATTCAACAGTCTTCTACAATAAGAATCATATCGAATATTGACATAAAATTTGTATTTATGGTGCTGATATGTGTTTAAGTGGATTTTCATGAAAATTCAATTATTTTTAAAATAATTTATTGCTACAAAACTAACCATTTAAACGCTGAAATATTTTAGGAATAAATAAAGATGCTTAAGGAGGTTCCCTAGATGCAAAAATATACAGTATGTTACATTTAAAAAAAAGTGAATTTTGTTTGCCACAATTTTTTGGGCCACCCTGTACATACCACATTATTTTCTTAAAATGCGCTTTTATTCTTAACTGATACCTGCACTTGAACGGAACTCCTAACTTTTTTAGTTTAGGCTGTAGAGAAGCCCGACGTACTGTTGCAGGACCCTGTATAATATATTAGCAATATATACAGGGTTATTCATTTTAAAGTAAACGGGGCTTTATTTCTGAACTTCCCTTTATTTTTTTAAAAAACGAATATTGCCATTTCGTGTATTTTTTTCCTAGAATTTAATAATCTAATTAGAAAAACATTTGAAACAAAAACAAAAGAGTTTTAGCACGAGTGACGTATTTTTTAAGTGGAATACCCCGTTTATTTTTATATCAATAGATAAAGATTTTTACGAGGAATTCGATGATAAAGAAGTTGCTGGGTTTATTTTCTGCGGTTCTGCTGCAATTGTCTAAAAACTGCATGATACTATAAGGATAGTTTCACCTGAAAACACCTGGCTGCCACAGGTCACAGGTGCTTATTTGTCAAAGTCGAGAATTTTAAAAATACGTTTATTACTTTTTGGAGTAGTTTTATTATGAGGTTTTCATCAGAAGAACGGCTTTAAATTATAACTCTCTATTATAAATGTGGAGAAAACGCCAGGGAAACACAACGAAGATATGTTGCATAATTTATCAGTAACAACGATTTTAAAACTAAAGGTCTTATTTAAAGAAACAAAATCGTTACATATTAGAAAAGGACTACAATGAGAAAAAAAAACCGGGATCAAGGTATTCTTAATTATTTTACTTTGTATCCCATGAAGTCAACTACTGATGCAGTTAGAGACTTGAGGAATGGCCCTGCAAGAAGAAAAGTAACATATGCGACACTGAAATATTTTAAGTATCTTCCATATCACGTTCTTTTAGTGCAGCATTTAACACGTGAATAAAGGGAACTTCACTTTCAATTTGTTTCCCAAACGATTAATTCAATGAACAAAATAATGATCCTACCCTGTTTCAAACGATTCTTTGGATGGATAAAGCTACGTTTACTACATCGGGAATGTTTAACCGACGCCATACGCACAAATGGGCAAGACAAAATCCCAGGAAATTTCAAAAGATAAAACACCAAGGGAGGTCTTCTCTTCATGTCTGGTGTGGTGTGCTTAACAATAGAATTGTCGGATCAATATTCCATGAGGGATCCTTAACTGGAGAAATATATCTTAATCTTCCTGAAAACGATATTGAGGACATTTTGGTAGAATTGCCACTCGAAACGTATCGCAAGATAATTTGGCAACAAGACGGAGCGCCGCCCCATGCTGTTCGTCAAGTTGTGCAGTATCTCAATCGCCGATACAATCAGTGGATTGAACGTTATGTCACTATTAGATGGCCACCTAATAGTCCAGATAAGACAATTTTGGATACTTTTTTACGGGGTCACTTAAAGAATGTCGTTTACCAAAATGGGAACACAAACACGAAAGAAATGAGAGAAAAAATTGTAAATGAAATTAATCGTCTTAACCAAGAACCTTAAATAACACCGGCGAGCTTAGAAAGGCTAAAGAGGGGTTATAGATCATGTTTTAAAAATAACGGGGGTCATATAGAACATTTAAATTATTAGTAATTAGTAATATTAGAATTTTTTGTTATATTGTTTATTACCACCATATTTTACCTCGTATAGTATTTTAATTTTTTCCGTTTATTGTTATTTTGCTGCTTGGTTTAGATATAGATATATCATATCATTTTTAGCATATAATAAAATTTGATGAAAACCTCATTATAAAACTACTCCAAAAAGTAATAAACGTATTTTAAAAATTCTTGACTTTGACAAATAAGCATCTGTTACCTGTGGCAGCCAGATTTTTTCAGGTGAAAATATCCTTATAGTATCATGCAGTTTTTGGACAATTGCAGCAGAACCGCAGGAAATAAACCCGGCAATCCCTATATCACCGAACTCCTCATGAAAATCTATGTCTATTGATATAAAAATATACGGGGTATTCCATTTAAAAAGTACGTCACTCGTGCTGTAACTCTTTTGTTTTTGTTTCAAATGTTTTTCTGAATAAATTATTGAATTCTAGGGAAAAAAATACGGGAAATGGCATTATTCTTTTTTTAAAGAAGTACAGAGAAGTTTAAAAATGAAGCCCTGTTTACTTTAAAATGAATAACCTTGTACAAAATTTCTAAAAGCAGGGGGTCTTTTTTAAATTTATTATTTTAATTTGACTTCATATACAAATAGATTATAAAGAATTTTAAACAATATGTATTCTAGCCAGGATTTCTTTATAAATGCAACAAAAAAATGTTATTTGAAAGTAAACTTTTAAAAGACCGTAGAACAATAAAAAAATAATTAAACCTAATGAAATTATAAAATACTCTATCATTTGTGTAACATCCGGGTTGCCTTATTATTTTTACCCAAGTGAAATTGAAACTTTCTTAAAGCAAGTTCTTATACACATCTGCCCCTTCAAAATATAATATTTGCGGCACGAGCCTGACACGTGGTACTCAAGAAGCCAATTTGCACCCTTTAGGGTTGGATTCAACCCGGAATTAAACGGTACTTAATCCTCGCATTGGCGTCATGTGGTGGTTTCATTTATAAAAAATCACATGTTACTTTTGGGCCTTTCGGCAGATGATAGATTGCAATTAAATGATTTGGAAGGGTTTTTGGCAGGGTTGAAAAAACACCTTTAGATTTTTTGTTTGTGAGAGTAAACAGCTTAAAAGTTGTTAAGAAAATTTAAGCATATCTAATACTCTTGGTTTCTAAAATCGTATAAGTTTATTCAAATGCCAAATATAAATAGGTTTGTTCTCACAAAAAATCCATAACAAGTTTGTGACAATTTTCAAACCAACGTGAATGCGCATGTCCATTTCTAATCGGTTTCGAACCCGTTGTGTAAACAGTTGACAGATAAAGAAGTTATCAGCGGTTAACTTCAGGTTTCATTTTTGACATGATCGAAGAAAAAGTGAAGAAAAAAGAAGATAACCAGAAATTTTGTTTTGGTTCGAAATGGATAACCATATAAATTCTTTTTCATTATATTGAGAAACAATCACTTTAAAAAAAATTTGGCCTGATCCTTTCATCTAGAAGATTTTCAAGGGCAAAGTTCGAGTCCGTTTCTGTATCGGAAAAGTCCAAATTATTCGAAAAATCAAAAACACTAACTTTTATGTCTTGTCTTTTTAATCCCAATAAATTTAGATAGGAACAGCAAAACAGAAAAAACAACGATAAAACACTAGAAAAAAAAGGTTAAGGCGCGCCTGGTTTTTTATCTGACAAATATTTCTACTGAGTACTGAGCATGCTTCCGACAATTTACTTGTAATGGATTCGCAAATTCTCCTGACAGTTTAAAAACCATCTGCAAAGAGTGTTAGAACACCACCCAAGTGTTTTCAAACAATCCAAAAACTTTTGTGTGAACGTGACAGTTGATTGCGCAGAATCCTGACAGTTTCTGACTGTTCCTGACTTCTGTGAGAAAAAACCTAATATTGCCGTCACACGATGTTGTGGGCAATATTAGGTGAGAGTACGGCAAGCAAGTGCATTATTCACTCCAATGAAAGTCAGAAAGCCGGTTTTACAAAAAAATTATAGACGTATATAAACGTCATCAATTCAGATGGATATGAAATATGCTACAAACTGGGCAGATTAAGGCTGGTCTACATGGTGACATTATAGAAGTAGAGTTGGCACAAAGATGCCCTAGGAGCGGAGTGCTTTCTCCTTTTCTATGAAACCTCGTTGTAAATAAATTTCTTACTCGTCTCAACAATGAGGGATGTTACATCCAGGGGTATGCTGACAATGTAGTAGATAAAACTAATGTAATTTAAACACTTCCGCTGGTATCAAGGCTGGTATCACCTTATATTGAAAAAACTGCAATACTGTCATTAACAAACAAAATAATAAAAAAGAACTACAACAACCTAAAAATCTTTGGTGGGCAGATAAAAGCTATTAAAGAAGTAAAATACCTATAAGAAGCTGAAGCAAGTTTGGTTAAACCTGAGGGGTAAGAGAAAAGATGCTGTTTCTTAACGGATATTATCGACGAACAGCTCTTGGACATAAGATCAGATTATATGACAGCCGTCTACAACTTCGACAAACCTTATAAAGTCAGCTGCGATTTTGACATATAGACAAAGGGAACACTTCCGTCACTTCCTAAAGGCCTGGTTTGGTACACCGATGGTTTAAAGACTTGTGGTGAAGTGGGTGCTAGTATATTTGGGGTAGTGCCAGACGAACCAACAGCTTTCCATCAGGCAAGTAAGCCACACTATACCAGGTGGAGATCTATGCTATCCAAGCGTGTGTTAAAGTAAAAGTAAGAAGAGGATATACTTCGTTTCACGAGGGTTTGTACTTTCGTCATCAATTGCCTTACCTTTTTTAACAAATTAAAAAGGTCAAAAACAGACTGAAACAAATTAATGACGTCAAAAAGGTTGGTCGTTTCTTAAAATCAAAATGGCTGCCGTTCAGCAGCTGATTTTTTAAAGCTACAATAATAATATCCTAAAATATGGGTTATGAAATTATGTCATTTTTTAAAATTGTTTTGTCAAAAGTAACGTCAGATTTTATTTTCATTCTCGTATTTTTATTGTGTAAAATGCCTCGACGGTATTCAGAAAGTGAACAAAATATGATTTTAAACCTTATTGACTATTTCACACAGGAGAGAGATGTAGGGATTAACCTGTTACCACTTACTGCAGTTTTAGAGGTAAGTAGATTAGTTTATTCTTGTGGTTTGTTATTGGTATACATATTAAAATGTAATTTATGACTATATTTCTTTGCATGCTGTAGAGAGTACCTGATGCCCTGGGAGTCGGAATTACCATCGTTAAAAAGATAAGTTCGCATGGGATCAGAAACAATGAGGATTATAAAGCAGCCACAACAACTGCAATTCAATGCTCTCGTGGACGCCCTCTTTATAAGATTCATGAGCACATTATTAGAAATAGAATTAACGCAATGTTTGATGCAGGTATTTAAAATAAACTTTATTTTATTAAATAAATTTAAAAAATGTATACATATTTCTTTTACAGGGGAACTTGCAGAATCTTGATGGTGTGGAAATTTCAAAAGCGTCCCTATGTAGAGGATTAAAAGCACTGCAGTTTAAATGGCGAAAAGATTCTATATCCAACAAAACATATTTAATAGAACAGCCATATGTCATTGAAAAAAGAGTTCGTTTTTTAAGGTCATACCTGGATAATTTTACCGCCAGTGTTGCTTTAAAACCTGTGTTTTTGAACGAAACGTGGATATACAGGTTTGTAGAAAAGTTGTATTAAAATTATACAAACTGTCAAGAGGAAAAGTTCAGAAGGCGTCAGATATATTATTTTGCATGCTGGATTACAGACGGGTTTTGTTTCTTATGCAGCCTTATTTTTAAATCTGGTTCCAAATCCAGTAATTACCATGACGCCATGAACACTGAAAATTTCGAAAAGTGGTTTCAAGAACAATTGCTCCCAAATTTCGAAAAGCCATCCCTCATAGTGATGGATAACGCATCCTACCACTCCAGGTTATTAGAGAAGATTCCAAACTCAAGTTGTGGTTACAATTACTTCTAAGATGGTTACAAGATAGAAATATCGAGTATACTGATACAGCCATGAAAATAGATTTATGGAATATAGTTAAAAAGTCTTTACCAGAAAAAAAATATGTGTAAGCTGTAACTTATATTTTTATTAGAATACATTACTAAAAAAATTATGCTTTTTGCTTCTTTAGACTGGACGAACTAGTATTTCAATATGGTCACCGAGTACTGAGGCTTCCACCTTATTATTGCCAGTTTAATCCCATAGAAATGGTATGGTCGGAGTGCAAGAGGTACTATGATTCAAGAATATGTTCAGTCTATCCAGTTACTGCCAATGCGGTTTTAAGCTTATAAAATGAAGCACTCTAAAAAGTAATGTTTTTAAATTAACCATATTGCCTTTCCTTTAATGTTTTTTATTTTCCTATAGGTAACCCCTGACAAATGGTCCCATTACTGGCGCCATACGAATAATCTTATTCAAGCAGCCTGGGAAAGAGATCGCTATTTGGATTCTTCGAATATTCTTCCTGTTATTATAAATGTAAACGACTCAGATTCATTAGAATTTAGTAGCGATGATAAAAGTGTTTCGAATTTTCATATCATTCATTCTTGATTTTTGTTCATTTGTGTTTCGCTGGGAGTTTTTTTGTAATAAATTCGTTTATTATCTTTATTTCCCATAATTATGTGTATTATTTATTTTTTTGTAAATAAGCCAAACGTATGGTTTTGCAGTTGCTTACTGTATTTATAAAAAAAACACCAAACACATATTAAATTATTATACGATATTTCATGGAATAACGAAAAATTGAGAAAAGGAAATACATTTTTGTATGAACAAGATGTATAAAACCACTTTGTACGAGTTTAATTATTTTGAATATTTTTGGCCTCTCCTAAATGAACTTCATGGGTCTAATTGCACCATTTTATGAATAAACTTGACTTTGTTAAGTCGACTTAAAAGTAAAGCCAAGCTTGACTTTTGTTCGGGTTACAACTTAGTTAAACTTAGTATGCTGGCACCACCGCATATTATAAGTTACGGCTATGGTATTTTCTGCTTCTTTAGTATTCAAAAATCCAGTTAAACCTTATCATCCATATAAATAATTTGATTAAAGAAATTAAAAAAAAGAACCTAACCTAACAAATAAAATTACCAAAAAAGAGAGAACATGCGAAAAGAAAACGTTTGTTGCTAGCAAGGTATAAGATAGCACGGTACAAGAATATTATAAAAAATAAACCAAATTAAAGACCGTTTTTTTTAGCGCGAAAATCGGAAAGAGTTTAAAATAACTGCAAATCGTTATATACGTGCTATATTCCAGGTATTAACTGCAAATTGTTATATATGTATTATATTCCAGGTATTTCTTTCTGGTTTTTAGAAGGCTTAACACTGTTGGCTTTAAAAAATGAAAAATGTTATATTCTGATAATTACTTGTTCCATTATGCCTACTAAAACACCCATTTTCTAAAAAATCGGGGATTTCGATGGTCTTTCATCATGAGAAACACAAAAAAATCAACAAAATTGAGACAAGAATAACGTTAAGTCTAGATATTTTTAGGCTGAAATACAGCGAATCTTGAATCCGCCGATAACGCTGGTCCAATCGAATTTTTGATTTAAGCTTAGCTTTACCTTAAGAAAATTAAAAATTTTATTGGTGCAATCGGATCATAATGAATAAAAATTTTTATTAGAAAACAATTCTAAACGTGCTCTAAAGAGCGCTTTGAAACGTACTTGCATCAATATTGCCTAATTAAAAATGTGAACAGCATTGAATTTATATGAATTAGCTACGACAACCCTTTTTTCCAAGTCATGACGTCATTGATGACGTAAGTACAAACCCTCGTGAAACGTTCTATATGATAATCAAAACATACGCATTTTCTCGGACAATTTAGGCTGCCCTACAAACCTTAAACTCCCACTGTTGCACATCAAAAATCACGTTGAAGTGCCAAAACGAACTAAAAGAACTGTCATAAATAACATGATAGAACTCCTCTAGGTTGCTGGACACACGAAAATACAAGGTAATGAGAAATGAGATAAATTAGAGAAGTCCATTTATCTACCAATTTTAGTTTTTGGGCTTTCGAAAGAGGAGATGTAGGCAATGACCATAGACAGGGGTCCCGGAAACAACATCTGAATCGTTGGCATACATCACCTGGTCAAAGACCTGCAACGCAAAGCTAGGAAACTCCTTCAAGAAACTAACAGTTGATGTTCCCCTATGGGCACGCGACCAACTCTGCTTAAACCAACCAACCAAACATAGTATTATACTATTGTGATTCTTTTTATTGTAAAATACTGTTTCTCTCTATTGGGGCTAATAGATTTTAACCGAGATAATCAAGCAGAAGAGGGTTTCCGCTCTATTATTTTCCAAACACTAAAGGTTTTTTTAAAGTATATTATGTCTACATCTGGGGGATCATTGTGTATGTCTGCAAGTGCTTAATTAGATCACATTGAAAGTCAGTAGTCGTACTACCTGTCTTATTTAAGTGCGCCTAAGAAGAAGGTAATCTAAAAGATGGAGCCGAGATTCGGCTGGCCGTCATCGGTGACATGAAATTTCTGCATTGCAATGTTTTCATTAATGACAATATTTACAATCACTCATATCTCGCACGCAGGCGGATACCCTAGTGAATATAGAAGGCCGTCATCAATGATGAGCTTGAAAGTATGTCAGGTAATGGGTATTTATAAGGCCAAACAAAATTTCAAAATGTGGACACGTTGGGATAGGGAGGTGGCGAACACACTTACTTAGAGCGCTTTTTTCATTCATCTAATAATCTTAACCCTTAACACCCTTACTGAGATCGCAGAGTACACAGCCTCGTTTATTAATGACTCTTATTAACAACATCGTTTGTTAAATAACTAATACAAAGTTCCCATTTAAAAATTAAGCAGTTGCTTATCGATTACTACAGCGGTTTTTAAGTTAAACAACGTTATTCTTAATGGGTACAGTTTCAGATTTTTTATTAAATTTTAAGTTTAACTTATTACTTCATAGATGTTAAAGTAACTATGTAAACATAAATGCTAAGCTAAATATATTTATAAAAATACAAGCTAATTTGTTGCGAAGGTCATAAAATACCACACAGTATCAGATACTCGAAGTAACTATTTGAGAGGTATCATAGGTCAGGCATAAAATTAAATATCTTACTTTAAGTGGCAGGTATAAGCTAGTAAATTAAATTTACTAGACGCTCTTTGCTGCTGTATATACGTGGTATGACAATATTCTAAATATTGTTACATGCACAAGAAAAAATTTAACTTAAGTACATGTGTACCAACAGGCTTTTGTTTAGGTTTTTAGTTTTAAAACCGTATTTAATTTACAATCCAAACTTATATGACATATTGTTGTCGCTTAAGACAAACATCTATCTATCAAAATGGTTTTAATTCTCTCCATATTGGTAAACACCACTGGCAGTGTTTTATGTCATGTATGTTATATATGACCATATTTTTCTTATGACCAATTGGATTATTATACCATCAGCCAATCAAAGAAAAACGGGACCAATCGTACCAAGTACGCCGTTTTAAATAGGAAATATTGATTATACGCTGATCATTTATTGACAGGTTTTACTGGAAGACCGCTGTGACTTTTGGTTAGAATTAGAAAATGGACCTAGAAAAAACAAAAAATAGCCATACTGGAACAATTTTTACTTAGTATTCCTTCTAAACGAAACGAAATTTAATGAAAAAAAAATGGCGAAAAATTATCGGTTTACGTGTACGTCTGTCTGCCTGTCGTAGGGCCAAATTCAAGGTTGGCTGTTGTAAAAAAATTGTTGCATTGAAACTTGTACTTAGTATGCTAAATTAAAGTTTTTAAAATGGTATTTATCGTGTATATATCGATTAAATAGCATGCTGAGTACAATTGTTCCAACAATATATTTTCTAGTCACTAAACCGCAGTTATCCTGTAAAACAGCAAAATGAAATTTTACAGTAGCAACCAAAAACACTTTAGGGTCGAGGATGGTATCATACGAGTTAAAACATTTTACATATGTATTATATAAAGTTATGATATATTTCATACCATTCTCAACGTAAAGTGTTTTTTTTTTTGTTGCTCCTGTAAAAATTATGTTTTCTGACCTGCCGCTTAACCGCCTCAATTGACAATCATGTTTTTGAGTGTAATGATAAAGTAGCTTTTATTAAACATTGCACTTCGTATGTTGTATCACCATTTAAAAAAAATTAGAAAACAATAAAAAATACTACATTTTATATGTCTTTAATGGTTTCGAAAATATGGGAATTGATATATTTAAGGTTGATATTAAAACCATTTTTTTTTATTTAACACCCTGTATAGTGAACACCAATAAAATGGTATTTTCAAGAGCTTTAGAAAAAACACATTTGATGTTTCTGTTTTTAAAAGTTTGGAAATTTGGGCATCCGAATCTGAAAAATAATTTTTAATTTCCGTTATAGTCCAGTAAATAAAGGGACAAAGCTGTAATAAAATATGTACAGTTTTTCCTTGTGGGGCAATTCTTAGGTCTTTGGGGATGCTTTCGAGCGAAAAAAAGTTTATCAACATTAACAGGAAAGGGCTGAAAATGGCCCCTCAAGGCCCCAAAACTAGGTTTCCCGCTAATATCTGCCAAAATATGAGAATTGGAGAATTTTTGTTTAAACAAAAAATAAGAATCGCTTTGTAATCTATAAAAATGGTTCTTAGTTTTTTCGAAAAATCAACAGTTTTCGAGATAACGGACCCAAAATTCCCTCATTTTATCTGCCGCTCTACCGCTAGAATTGATTCACCTATAAGCGGGAGGACGAATTGTTCCATTACTCGGGCAATAATGTACATTTATTAATCATTTAAAATCCATCGAAATGAAAAAACCCGTACCTATCATTGCATATGAGTTTGGGTCCATTCTGATTTTTCTAGAATATTAAAAAAAGCGGTCAAAGTTTTTTTTTACAATATTTTGAGAGTATCCCATTAATTTATTGATATTTTTCGAAAAAATAGTTTGTTATTAACATTTTATATTATAATGAGACCTTAGCAAGTGTTCAATGATTCTAGAAAATTTTCTTCACCATCTTTCTTGCGTTTTAATAAAAAATTGTTTTGTCCATCTGCATTTTTAGCCGTTTAGCCACATCTATCCAGTGTGAAATGTTATGAATTTTTCAACGGCCATTTTTGCGAAAAATATTGGTGTTGCGAAAAAAATGATAGGAACCATTTTTGTAGATTTCGAGGTGATCTTTATTTTTTGTTTAAAGAAAAATTCTCTTATTTGCATATTTTGGCAGATATTCACAGGAAACTAATTTTTGGGACTTTGAAGGGCCATTTTCAGCGGGTTCCCACGTCGGAATCGGATAAACTTTTTTCGCTCAAAAGCATCCGCGGAGACCTAAGAATTGCACTACACATGAAAACTGTGCAGATTGATTAACAACTTTGGGTACTTTCAGGTCTTCATTTACTGGACTATTATATCTGCAGCTGTAAGCTGTTAGCTTACAGCTTATACAAGCTTTAATGGAAATTAACTCTTATTTTTCAGATTTGAATTCTCATGTTTAAGAACCAAAAAAGGTAGACATATTGAATGTTGTATATTTTTAAATCCATTTAAAAGATCATTTTTTTGGTGACAATATACAGGGTGAACCATTTAAAAAATTATGTTTTACTATCAAATTTAATAGGTTGATGCCCATATTTTCGAAAATATAAAAAATATTAAATGTAGTATTTTTAAAAAGCTCCTTAAAATATCTTTTTTAATGGTAATACAATATACGGGGTGTTATTTTTAAAAAATGATGTTTTATTAATAAACTCAAAACACGATTGACAATTGTTTTATGCATTCTTTAAGCTCAAAGAACAGACAATATTAATGTGCCAACATTTGCCTATTATTTTAAATTCTAGGATTACTTCTAGTTGCAAAATATTTTCACAGCAATGAAGAATACATCAATGGCCAAAGAAGAAACTAGTAGAAAGTTAATTTTTGTAAATTTATTTTAACAAAAAGCACTTTAAATTAAAAACAAATTGGATTTTTCCCCTTTTTTTAAAAAAAGTAACTAAAATATGGGCATGTTTGATGTGCTCATCACTTACATCTCTGTACAACATCATGTAAAACAGGGTACATATGTAAATACTCATCTATTTTGAGTATAATCGTTTATTTCCAATAACGACATTGCACATAACTAAGTAATGTTCTAGCATAAATTGGTATGTTTTAATTACAGTAATTCACTAGATTTTTTTTATAAATAAACAGTATAGTACAATAATATTTCTGAATACTAATACTGATGTTTCATAACGCGACTTTGCGTAACGTCTAGTTACGTTAGAAATTCAAAAAATGTTTGCCCTTTAAATTATATGTCAATATTTTTTGGAATTTAATTATAGATATTATCACTGTATAAATACCATTTAAACTAGATAATAACGTAAAATAATTTAAATAATATGCTTATCTAATTGTCAACATATTTTGATTAACTGATTATCTAACCTTTGTTACTTTGCAACATATAGACCGTCAGCCCATCGAAGAAAAAAGGTACCAATCGTACCAAATTGCCCTTTTAAGTAGTAAATATTGACTATGCAAATTTAACTGCAAGGGGGGTTTCGACCCTCGCGAATAGGTCCCGCATGTTCAAATTTTGGAATTTCAAAAATAAAATTTGAAAGACAACTTGATAACACATACTGTATCCTGTATATTCAAAAGTCACACCTGATTAAGTAAAATGTAATTGCAAACAAAAAAGTCCTGAAATTTTTTAATACCG
This sequence comes from Listronotus oregonensis, assembly GCA_019359885.1. NCBI lineage: Eukaryota > Metazoa > Arthropoda > Insecta > Coleoptera > Curculionidae > Listronotus > Listronotus oregonensis. The sequence goes on from JAHBCN010018971.1 coordinate 12,805, forward strand.
GTATCCTAAAAGATGGCTGCTGTCAAATTTGACAGCTGTCATTTAGTTCCGATAAATAGCAAAACATATTTTGTTAGCAATGACATCTTACAATATTGAGTGTGCTGTTCAATATATTGGGTGTGCATTAAAATGTTTGTGATTTTTTTACTTATCGGGCGATTTTATTGAAATTAAGAATACATGGGTGTTTTGGGGAGCTGATTTTGAAGGACACTTCTATTTTTGAATTTATAACACCTTACTCGGGCTTAACCTCAAAAACGCTTAAACTTTTCTAAAATTCCTCCTTCTTAAAACTGGCGACGGCCAAACTAAATAATTTTATGGTAAAACATTTATTATTTACTAGGATACATTTATTTTTATGTTTCTTTAGTCGTTATTTTTAACAAAAAACACCACCAAAACAAAATCTTTGTACTTTTAAAAAATCGACAAAACTATATAGAAATTTTTAAGCAGTAGTACAACTTGAAACAAATTTTTGTAAGGGAACCATGTAACATATTGTGCACAGCATAACTAACAGGCAGCACGATCTATCCTTGGCGGCGCCTTTGACATTTTTAAGCACAAAGTATGAAAGGAATGATTACAATTTAAATGAAGGAGACAGATCATATCTCAGCAAAACGTTGGCTGAACCTACGCGAAAAAATTACCGAACTTTTCCGCCAATTTATGAAATCGTGCTGCTTTTTGTTAGTTATGCTGTGATACCAGTGTGATACTGGTATGTTGTGGTTACCTAGCAATAATTTGTTATTAGAAAACAATTAAATAGTTCCTACTTTTTAAATTTTAATTGTGTAACAATGGAGTTAACGTTTACTGCATTTATTTTGTTTGTGTTAAAACAGAGGATATTGTCAATTACCTATTTAATATATACCTACCTCATCAACACATTTAAATTTAGGGAAATGCGCCGCTGCCCCACTTGTATTATTATTTAACTTCTAAATAAAAACACCTTGCAATACGAGTATAACTACAGGAGTCTTTATGCACCCTGATCTTAATGCACCTATTACAAAAGATTAAAATTTGCCAATTTTTCTCTTAAATATATATATATTTTTTTATATTTATTGCTAGTAAAACAATTTTAATTTTAAATATAGCGCCTTTCAGTTTTACCAAATTCTCTGTCTAAAAATCCCTAGACAATTTCTTTAATTGTTTTTGAATATAAAAATAAAATTTTTGAATGTGTTTTTTAGAAATACTAATAAGTTAAGAATCGGGAAAATGAGTTTATCCTGTAGAGTGAAAGGTGTCCTACCATAAAATAATTTAGTTTGGCTGTGACCAGGTTTAAAGAGGAGGAATTTTAGGATAATTTGTGTATTTTTAATATTAGGTCCGAGTAGGGTGTTATAACTTAAAAATTAGAAGCTTTTGACAAAATTTGACTTGAGATTTGTGATCAGCGCCTTACAAAACTCTTGTATACTAAGTTTCAATAAAATCGGCCGCGGGTCCGATAAGTAAAAAAAAAATACCACAATGTTTTTTTAGAATTTAGAAATCTGGAAATGCAGGACCGATTTGTGAGGATCAAAATTTTTTGCCCCTAATTTAGCATGTACTGAAAAAACACTATCAATGTAAATAATATATAGTTTATTTTTTATTTAAAATTTTGGTATTTATTATATGGCAAACGATAAAGGAGAAAAATTTAATATTGGGAGTTATGTATCATCGATAATTGATTGTCATTTTTTAATTTGGGACACACTGTTTAAATATGTGTTTCATAAAAAAAATCCTGACTAAAAATACTAATCGACGATGCTAAGAATTTTTACAAAAAAAGTTACTTTTTTGAATAGTAAATTTATTTCAAGTTAAAAAGACGCACTATATTTTTTTCTAGTGCAGTGCGATCCATTACAAGTGAACCTCCAGGTTTTAACCCTTTTTTGATTTTAAAATTTTTAAACCAAAAATTGATTAAATGGGATAGCTCCAAGTTTTTTATGACCTGAATTTTTTTTCGTGGTGTCAACTACCAACGAGTAATCGCAAAATCGTTAATAGTTCCGTCTATATTTTTTCATAGTTTGAAAATTTCTCTAATAGGCTTAATAAAACTTGCGGCAGGTAAATGAATAGTTTTCAAGATAATGCGTCTCAAAAATTTCGACAATTTTTTTTTCAAATGGTATATGCAGGTGGGAAAGGCTCAGAAAATGGGTTTCCCGCTAACATCTGCCAAAATATGCGAATTTAAGAATTTTTGTTAAAACAAAAAATGAAGACCGCCTTATAATCTACAAAAATAGTTTTTATAATTTTTTTCGAAAAATCAATAGTTTTCGAGATAACGGGACCCAAAAGTCCCCTCATTTCAGCTGCCGCTTTACCGCTAGAATGCCGCTATCTTCATGGATTTTAAGCGGGCGAGGAATTGTTGAATTACTCCGGCACTTATGTACATTTTTTAATTATTCAAAGTTCTTTGTATTGGGAAAACCCGTAACTATCATTGCATTGGAGTTTGGGTCCATTCTGATTTTTCTAGAATATTTAAAAAAGCGGTCAAAGTTTTTTTTACAATATTTTGCGTTGTGATAAAAAAATTGTTTTGCCCATCTGCATTTTTAGCCGTTTCCGGCTATCTATTGAATGTAGAATGTTACGGATTTTTCGACGGCCGTTTTTGCGAAATATATTGGTGTTGCGAAAAAATTGATAGGGACCATTTTTGTAAATTTCGAGGTGATCATTTTGTGTCTAAACAAAAATTCTCTAATTCGCATATTTTGGCAAATATTCGCGAGAAACTCATTTTTGGGACTGTGGGGGGCCATTTTCAGCGGGTTCCCACGTCGAAATCGTGATAAACTTTTTCTCGCTCGAAAGCATCCGCGAGGACCTAAGAATTGCGTCACAAATAAAAACTGTACAGATTTATTTACAGCTTTGGATACTTTGAGGTCTTCAGTTACTGGACTAGTAGCATAAGACAATATCGCGTATATTTTCGTCTGAATAAGCTATTTTGACCAATATTGACTAAGAACCAAATCGTTTAATTTCTGACAACTGTCAACAAGAGTATGTCAAAACAAAAATTTCCTAGACAGATTGACAAAACATTTTTATATTTATGTACAAGGTGCCACTTGTTTTTTTCAAAATTTTTAATACGGAATATCTTGAAAACTAATATTTTAACTGCCTCAATTTTTATTAAGCATATACTAAGAGCTATCCCATTTAATAAATTTTTGGTTAGAAAATTCTAAAATAAAAAAAACTAAAACCCAGGGGTCCACTTATAATTGATCGTACGGTACATTATATTAAATTGTACGTTAATATTTAGTTTAATAGACTATTAATGATGTGCAGATAAAATATTTAGGCAATTTACGAAAAAACATAAACATCAGAATCCTATAGAATTAAAAAATAATGGATTTCTGTGCTGATAATTCTATTTCATTTTAATACTCATAACCTTTCATATAATAAGCAATTATTACTTAATGTATTTCATAACAGCACATAATAACAAATAGCTTAATAAATTATGGTACGAATATAAAAAATTTCCAGTAAAAAAATCGAAAATCCTATAAAAATATTATTAATGGACGATGCCGTGACATTGCATATATAGGTACTATACACCGATCACTTACTTTCAAATGGCACGATTAATAAAAAAACATAAAAATCCTGTTA
>JAHBCN010018972.1:0-16504 GCA_019359885.1 Listronotus oregonensis
GTTAATTTTTTAAAATTTCGTATTTTAGAAAAAAAAATACGATTATTAAAAAAAGTAAAATTTATTTGTTCTTGTTATGTTTAACTCACAACTGAAGATGAGATTTCGGACAAAAAATTTTAAAAAGTTTCTTGAACACCCAATTTAAACATTTCTGTATATTTAATTTTTTTCTTCTCGAAAAATATGGAGTATGTTTAAAGAAATGAACCATTGTTACAGCGAGTATCCAAACAAAAATTTTTTTTCTGAATAACATAACATAAATAAATAGAATTTGGTTTAATTAAGCTATAAAAAGGTAAATTAAATTTTTTGGTAAAAAAATACTTGCTTTTAACTTTGCATTTGGAGTTGAAATTAAATTGTAAAAATATACAATAAAAAAAATTGTATGTAAGTTTATTAAAAAACAATTTTCATTTCATTTCATTTTTTATTTTTTATTAGATTATTTGGAATCAACCAGCGATTACGGAAAGGTCAGGAGATGTTTGAGTATTACACAACTAAAGCCTGGGACTTTAATACAAACTACTTTCTAAGTATGAGAAGAAAACTTAACGACACGGAGAGAAAAGTTTAAAAAATTTTCTTATCTTTTTACTTAGTTGTTTTTAATTTAACCCCGTGTTTCCTAAGCGAGCAAAAATTTTTTAAATTTGTTTTTTTTACCTTTTTAATTTTTTTACTCGAAAAGGGCACATACGCCTGTATTATTTTTTTTGATAGCACTAACAATTACAAAGTTACCCTATAAAAGAGTCAAAAGTAGGGCACCCTGTATTTTTCTAGCCTACTTTTTAGTACTTAATATATTTTAAGATGTATTTAAGGTTGATGCTGAGAACGTAGACATCAAAGCCTATTTAGAAGACTGTATGTATTTCCCCGGGATATCTTTAAAAAACGATGATATGTTGCCTGCAGAAAAAAGAAATATGAAAATGTAAGTATATTTTTCTTTATTTGAATAAATTGGGGGGAAGGAGTTATTTATGGGAAATATGCCTGATTACCTTCATACCTTCATATAGCTAAAATCTTTTGATATCAAAAATTTATGTTTTTGGATAAATTTAATGAAGAAGGTTAATAAAATAACCAAAATCTAAAAGAAAACTTTAACTAAGGCATCTCTAAGCCTTCTTTTATAAGTAACAATAAATACACCAGGATATGACAACTATCTTACCATCATACTTTGAACGAGATCATTGTTGATATTCAGCACAAAATTAATAGGTGTTTTCAAACATTACACAGGTCAATATTTGATCTACGCAGGAACGCCGAAAGCGGTTAGGTGCTGCTAGGGTTTTTGTGAACGCTGGTTACGATGAGATGGTCGGTTAACCTCCATCACGTCAGGCTAAAGGTCATTTGAAGGTCGAGTGGAGACAGAATCATCGAAAAATTCTGGAAATATTCATGCATGCAAATTTGGACACCAAAACAAAATTAAGTCCTGTTTATTTATGTCGCTAATCCTAATCGCTTTAAAAAAAAAACGTCTTTTATGTTGCCCCCGCGAGTGTATCAGATTTTACGAAGCCCATAAAACCTTACCGAGTTTTTTAAATTTAAAAAAAGTTTAACTTTTTATTAAAAACTCTTATGTTGGTGACAGAAGAAAATTCTTCTTTATGCACTTTAGCGAGTAAATGGGTACTTTTAACCCTTTTTTTCCAGGGCCCAAAAGTGGCACTTTTAATCCCTAAGGAATCCCGGAGGTTTTACAAATAAATTTAATTTTTTCAAATAAGTGTCATTAAAAATTAAAAGGAAAATTGTAGTTTAAACCGTTAATAGGTACATTTGTACAATTACTAAAGTTAATAACAGGTGGATGACTATCCAACTCTGCTGGATGCTGACAATGCTTTGAACAAACGTAGTTGATCTTTTGTGGGCTCTTGGGAAGAACAAAAAGGGGACTATAACTTCAGACTAGTTACTTGAAAATCTGGTTGGAGACAGTTTTCTTTTGAGAAAGTGAATTTTTGATGTATCCTTCCACAACCGCAGTGCTTTTCCACCCACCATGTCTTTTTAATTAATCTATGTTTGCCCCCCAATCTGCTAACAAGAATCCGATGTCCTGCAAAAGCAGTAGCCGGGATACCTGGAGGGATCTGGTAACTTTAAAAATTTGGCGATTCTGGTGGAAAGCTGACCAAAAACTTTTTTTTACTCATTAGCTGGGACTTGCATTTTTTTTCTGGTAAGCGACAAAACATCTTGTGTGTTTTGTGTGTGGTCTTAAAGCAATATATTTCCTGATCAGTCCCACCACATCGGTGGAGTTTTTTTTCGCCCTTTTTTTTTCATCGATTTTTTTGGTTTTTTTGTTTCGAACGTTTACCAGCAAAAAGTCGCCATGATTCCTCAACGTCATTTCAATTCAATTCACATAATTCCTTGCCCCGACATACCCATGAAACACCCATAATAAGCGCCACCTGTAACAAAACAAGTAAAATTAGTCTATAGACTACAGTGCTCTGCTGGAACAACAAGGAAGGAAAATATTTAAAAAAAAGAGGTTCTAATTTACCTTGGGTGTCAAAAATTTCTTATCAGGTGCTATTACTAAGAATTATTTTACTTGATCCAAATCCAGAACCTTTGATTGTTTTGGTTTATAGCCATCATTTTGCCTCTTAAAAATGCAATTAGTTTGCAGTGCTGGCCAATATTAACTTTAGTTTCTTTGATTATTGTTGCTTTTAGCATTGAATACTGGCCCCACAGCGAGGAAGCTTTCAACTTGGTTGATTTCTTTAAGAAGTAGGCCAGAAGCACCTTTACTTCCGTAATGTTTTCAACATTGCGACTGGCGCACCATTTTTTATATTCGGAAAACTGCTTCTCGTAAATTTTCTTTGATTTCGTTGGTAACAACTGATTTATTGCCTCTTCGGGGCTGTTTCTATCTCTATATCCTTACCACGAATGCTCATTTTTTGATAATTTCAGTTTGATAGGTCAAATTGTGTTTAAAGGGACACAGAAATTGTGTCTGATGGTGTATAGATGTCAACAATATAAGAACCTTACATTTGACAGCCTCTCTTCCATCAATATATTCGAGAACCGTTAAATATTTTTTTAAAATTTTTTTGATTATTTTATTATCTAACCCCTTTAAACGAATTGTACCCCTCCCTACGGTGGGGCAAAAAATTTTGGAAATTAAAAAGTAAACTTTAGTCCCTGGGTTTAAAATGTATTTTTTATATATTTAACCCGACAAAACTTAAAGGACTAACAGTGTAAATAAATTAATTTTTTTTTAAACGGTTAAAATTAGCGACATAAATAAAGAGTACTTTATTTTTAGTCAAAGATCTTATTAATACGGGCATAAGTGTCACAGCTAGTCCTTCCCTTCCACTGTGAGTTATTTAAAATATTTCATTTGATAGTAATTTAAAGAGTCTCTCTTGGTATTACATATGACCTTGTAATATTCTTTTTACGAGTTTTTTTCATATAGGGAAGATTTTTCATATTTTCCCGGACACTCTGTATATTAAGAAAAGGTATCGGAATAAAGTCAGAAATGTGATAGATGTTTTCCTTCTGAGACTGATATTGCCATGCTGGCTTCAAATCGCCAAGGTCAGCCTTCTCACTGACTTTTTTTATTTTTTGATATGTGCTATAATATTTTTTATATTGAATAATGTTAAAAAAATAAATGTGCCAATAATTTATTAAAATAAATAATAATAAATTTTATTCGGTTTGACTTTTAATATGCTGTTCCTACTACTAAGGAAGGTCTACGCCTGGGTAAGTGGTACGAATAGAAAAAAGGTTGGGAAATAATGATTTAAAATATGTTATAAAAATTTCTAATTTAAATGAATTTTAATGAATATGACTAATACTCAACACATATTTTTTTTTTTTAGATTTTTCATCTTGGACAGGATAGTCAAAGTAGGATTTTTCGTACTACTTTTCTATTATGCGTCACGCCTCTTTGGGTAAATATTTAAGCTAAGAGGCATAACGATTGTGGAAATTTACGTTGTTTTCCGAGCTAGCATAATTTTGTAATGTATTTATACTTATTTATGTAGGTATAGGAACTAGGGCTAAATAAAGTTATTTTAATAAATTACAAATTTAAGTGCTTTATTTTTAAATTGACAATTTTACTGAATATTAGATATGCCCTTTATTTTTTATCTTGATGTCGGAGTTTGCTAATGATTTTTTTTTTAATTTTAAGACAGGCTTCTTTTACTAAAATTGCCATTGATATCAAAACACTAAAAACTTCAAAATAAGTTACATGTTGACCATTTTTGTCGAGACATAACGCTTCCCTTTTTTTTTGACTTTTTTTTCTACACCACTGACTTAACCTGATCTAATTACCTTTCCCGCCCTTTTGTAATACTCATTTTTTTGTAGTTTTTTGTTAATCTTCATCGTATTAATGTGCATAAATAAGATAAATTAATCCAATAGCTATTTTTTAAGTGCTAGGTTCTTGAAAAAAAATATCTTACTTCCAAAAGAAATTTTGGGGACGTTATAATTTGTGTTTTTGGCAATAAAAACCAGGAATTGTAATTTTTTGCCAGCTTGGAAAACACCAAAAACATTAACGTCACTAGAACCTACCGCCATTTTACTAATTTGTCCTTGGTGAACCTATAAACATCAATACAATTTGACCATAATAAGGTGTGAGCAGAAAGTATGCATCATAACGAAAAAAATATATATTTTTTTAATTTGTGTGAGCAATAATTATAAATACAAAATTCTTTTTTTTTTTATTTGTCTTGCAAAAAACGAAATAAAGACTTTAAAGCATTAAGTTTGTGTAGTATAAAAACCACAAACAAAAAACTGAGTGTGCTTACGACCGCCAGGTAGTTAGAAAACTGAAAATGTTAAAAATAAATATTTTTTTATTATTTTTTATTAACATTTTTAATCACCTTATGTAATAATACTAAAATAAGTTAAGGTTCTTGACGCAATGTTTTTATGCTCTTCATTAACAAGTACAGCAAAGTGTATATCATAATCTAAGAAGTGCGGAATATTCACTATTAAAAAGGGCATTCTGGGTAAGGCTGATTCTTTTCTTCTACGGTTGGCTGACAGTCTATTTATCTCTATATTAATAGTAAAAGAGCCTAGCAAGTCATTTAAAAATAAAGCACTTAAATTTTCTTACCTAAAATCGCTTTGCTAGTAGTTCCACCCAATACTGCTACAAGTATACTTTATTAAGTTTTTTTTTAGTTTTAGTGTTTTACATAAATGTTCTTATAAAAAACAGTATCTGTTTACCTAAAGAAGTGTTAAATAAATGGGAATAATTAATAAGTTTGTATATATTTTGAAAAGTTTTTTTTATATTTAATGAAATTCGATTAAACCTGGAAATTCAGACCGATCCTAACAGAACCTAATAATCTTTTGTAGCGGCAATCCAAAGTATTGAAGTTTTGAATATTTTTTAAAGTTGTTATAAAACACAGAATATTGTGCCCTATTTTGAGACCAAAGTTAATAATAATTTGATTTATGTGCATTAAGCCCAAAATTTTTGTAATTTACCGAATTGATCGATATTTGAGAAAATTCCATTTATGAATAAAATTTTTGTGTTTTGCTTTTTAATATCAAAGCAATTTACTATACAAATGTATCATTAATACGTTACCAGTTTGTTAAAAATATTTTATTGCAATTCATACTTGACATTTTTTGTAATTGTATTTATGATGGGGAAAAGAATAAAATTATAGATTTACGGTTTTTTTTTTTTTTTTTAAACAAAGTTTACAGTTCAGTTAGCAAAACATGTTTTTTTCTTTACCACCCTCAGCACTCGGCAGTATCAGCCGGACCCCGGACATTAAGAGAGTTATTTTCAATCGCATTTTTTTTTTTTTTTTTTTTTTTTTTGATATTTTTGTTTTTATGCGGTCATGTTAATCACTGTTGTATTTAACACAACAGTAAGTAAAAGGTTATTGAATTTGTATTAGACTTAAGCCTAAAAATAAAACAAAAACTGCTATTTAAAAAAAAAAAACCCACAAACATTTTTAAAAATCATTAAAGGCAAAAGTAATTCCAATAACACAAAAATAACTCCAAAAATTAAACTTAAAAGCATTCTCATTTTAATAAATACTTGAAGACATGGCCCTGCTGAGCTTCGCAATACCCGAGCCGATTATTCACTCAGAATAATGCAATGTTTATATCACTTTAAGGACGCTTGTACTGCATTTCCCCGCTTTTCAGTCATAACTTGGCTTTTATTTTTAACGTAGGAAAGCCCTCAGCCGCTCGTTTTAAACATAAGGTCTAAGCTTTAAAATGAGATACGATGGACCCGCTAAATATTTTTAGAAAAAAAGCCTCCCTAACGGATTACTTTTAACAAAAATAGCAGCGTTATTTGTTTATAAGCATTTTTAACTAAGAAATATTTAAAAGATGTCTGACAGAAGTTTGTGAAATCCGAATCATTTTGTGCTCAAAACGAATATTTTGAGACCATTGTGGTGGCTCCTCTCCTGTGGAGGCAAATCCGGGCCTGGATGAGGAGTTGCCAAACATGCATGGTCAAACACCACATACAATGGTCCGAAGCAAAAATTATTCATAAAGAAACACACTGGAAGAAAAGAACATTTTAAAAAAGCTGCAATAATTCTAAACAACTAGAATGTACTTAGCAACCCTAATGTTGACATTTCGGATATCTGGCGGTCGTTATTGAACCATAAAAAATCCGTGAAAGTGATTACTTGAACACGATTAGCAATACATCTCTAACTGAATCGTTGTGTAACAATTAACAGATAAAAACAATGGAGTTTCAAGATTTTAGTGTAATATGTTTCTTGTAAAATTTATTTAATACCCCTGAAAAAATTTAAATTAAGTTCCGAACACCATGTATAAAAAAAAAAAACAATTAATAGTTTTAAATTATTTATTCAATTTTATTTCCAGATATTAACTTACATTATTTTACATTACATAATATACGTATCTTGGGTGAGTCACACAAGAAATAACCTGTAATCAGTTCCGTAATTTACCATTTTATTTCTATTCTACTATTTTAAAATTTTATTATTGGTTTTTTTTTTTTAAAAATAAAAATTTTATTAAACGAAGAAATTTTTTTTTAATTTGTGCAAAGTTTTTTAAAAAATTAAATCTAAAAGGTTTAAAAAAAAATAGGTGTATTGAAAAAGTTTTTTAATAATTTTTTTTTTAATTATTTAGCATGTAATGAATCGAAAGGCGAACATATGATTATGTTAGGTAAAGAAAACAGTAAAAATGTAATACTAAAGAGTAAAAAGACAGACAACTAATTTGAAAAATTAGAAAGGGATGTAATGTAAGACTCCAAGGTTAGTTGATGTGTGGTTAATGTTAAAAGGAACTAAAATTAACACTGATGTTCAAAAAGGTTGAGATTTAGAAAATTATTAGTATTATTATTATTTTATAAGAAATTTTAAAAAATTAAATTGAGATATTTTATCTTTGACTATAAAAATTTAATTGTAGTAAAAGTAGAAGAAATTAAACTTTTCTTCAATTTTATCTCATCGTTTAAGTCTTACTTGCAAATAGCCTGATAAAGGTTTCTACCGAAAGCGGTTTGCTAAGATATTTATTTTAATAAAATTTTGCACGACATACAAAGTTTCTTCATTTTCTTGTTTGTTTTTCTTTGGATGTATAAGATAGCATGGTATATTTTTCTGAAAACCCTTCAAAAAGATGTTTTAAAAAAAATCAGATGTAAATATGTTCTATAGTTTTGTGACGGATTCATGTTTCGGTTTGTTTTATTTGGGATACTCGCCTTACTACTTTTTGGAAAATGGGACCCCTTCGGTCCGGGTCCCGGGTATACGAGCTGGCCCTATCCATCCCTATTGACCCCTTTTTGAACTTTTAGATCGCCTAAAAAAAAAAGAAAACCCCCCAAAAAACTACTAATCTACGTTTTGTGGCAAGTCGGCCACCGTTTTAAAAAAACTAATAAAAAATTAAACTAAATTTTAAAAATTTTTTTAAAAAAGGAAATTTTGAAGTTTTTTTTTTAATGACTTCTTGTTTTTTTTTTTTTTTTTTTTTTTTTTTTTTTTTAAAAAAAAAAAAAAAAAAAAAAAAAAAAAAAAAAATAAAATATATATATATATATATATATATATATATATATATATATATATATATATTTTAAAATTATTTTTAATATATATAAAATTTTTAATAAATTTTAAAATTTTTAAAAAATTTTTTAAAAGAAATAAAATTTCCTAAAATTTAGTTTAATTAATTGTTTTAGTTTCTGTCTTGAAAACGTAGGCCGACTTGCCACCGAAACGTAGATTAGTTTTTATAATTTTTTGGGTTTTTTGGGGGTTTTTCTTCTTTTTTGTTGCAGCCGATCTGCAAGTTCATAGGGGACAATAAGGCTGGACAGGGTCATCTCTTATACCCCGGCACCCGGACCGAAGGGGTCTCATTTTCCAAAAAGTAGTAAGGCGAGTATATCAAATAAAACAAACTTAAAGTCAGATGTGCTTCCTCTCAGGAAGATCCGAACCATCTGTTAAATATACAAAGTATGACAAAAATCTTTTTTTTCTACTTAATCGCTTATAACGTAAGTATTCAAAAGTAGAGAAAAACTGTTGTCAGAAAAGTTCATAATTAAATTTTTTACAATACAGAATTGCTTAAAAATCGCAAAATCGTCTGCTACCAAGAAGCAGTAAACCCAGAAAAAGGCAAAAACGCATAATTTCTGGCATATTTTTTTATGCTTTGGATTTTTTTAAAAAACATCATATTAGCCCAAACAAGGCATCATACTATAATGAAACAATATTTTAATTTTGTTTCTATGTCAAAACTGGACGCTTTAATATAGTCACAATATTAATAATTTTGAATACCTTATAAGCCGATTCCAGTACAATTAAACATAATTTTAAAAAATAGTAGCAAACAACCATTTTGTTTATTTTGTAAATTAATTAAAAAAAAATCTACTAAAAAGGAATTTCCTGGTTTAAATATTTTTTGCGGTAGACCTTACAAATGAAACTAAAAATGTCTATTAGACCTAAATATCCCCAATTTTACAATTCAATATAAATTAAACCCTATATATACTAAAGTTCTACTAACTCCTCTTGATATAGTAATATTATACATTATTTTATATATACAGGCTTAACCTCCCTAAAAACCTTCTATATAGGTCTTTAGAGTAAGCATTGTTTCTTTGGCATTTTTTCACTTAGAATGGTAAAATGATTATAAAACTAACAAAAAATTTCCATATAATATATCTAATTAACTGTCTGTTTAATATCTAATAACCTAATTACACATTAAAGATTAATTATTTCTCATTAAAGATATATTTAGTATGTCGTAATATGGCTTTTTTTAGGATATATGTACATGTTTTAATAAATATGCTCCTTATGAATCTTTCAATAAAATATAACTATATTTTATCATTAAAAACAAAAACGATTAATTTGACAATAATGTAACATTAGTTTGTCTTACTATTTAAACTTTAGGACCATTTAAGCTTCAGTAGGTAAAAAAATCATATCGGTAAAAAATTTCTTTAAAAAATGGTAATAGATATTAACTTTAAGTCCGGAAAATAAATCAGGTTTTTTGAACTAATAATGTACAATATTTTATTTTATACTGTACTATCGAAATTTATATTTGAAAGTAATAACATATTTTTAACTTGCTTGGTATATCTACAAAATAATTAACTGTCTGCTTTGGAAACAGATTTTGAAATTTTTGTTTACTAGGAAAACATTGTCAGTACTGTCATAAAATTTAAATTTGACGAAAAAATTGCGTTGGTATATCCAGCATATGCTACTGTCCTGTTTTTATTTATGTCAAGGTGGGAAGTAAAGTCAACTAGTGTTAATTTACAATCATCTTTGGTAAAATTGACCGGTATTCAAAAATTGGCAGAACGGTATAAGAAATGATTTTATTGTAACAAATCCCCAAAAAAATTTTTAGCCGGAATTTTAGGTAAAATTTTTTTTAAATGCAACAACCTCAATGCTGTAAACGTTCATATTCCGGACTAAAACCAAGTATCTTAAAGTACGTTTTTCAGTGCAGTATAAAATAAATTAAAATTAAATTTTAACCTACCCTGTATTATTATAATTTTTTTAAAATTTAAAATACAACATTTTTTTTTATATTTATATAAAAAAATATATATATATATATATATATATATATATATATATATATATATATATATATATATATATATATATATATATATATATATATATATATTAAAAACTTTTTTAAAAATTTTGGCACATGATCATAACAGGGGATTAGCTAAATTTTAAAAATATTTTGCCAAGTGCAGCATAGCAACATTGTATTTTAAATAGAATACCCTATTTTTATTGCATATTTAAATTCTACACCAAATTCTTAGTAACTTTTGTTTATATCTCTTTATACCTATATCTTACCGTTTTTGAGAAAATAATTAATTACTATTTTTTTTAAGGAACATCATCATCCCAGTCATCATGTCAAAAAGGTTTGATATTTATGTGCCTTACCAAGCTGGATAGTACATTTTTTTTTAATTAGACAATCTATGTATCTAAAAGATCTACATGCTAATTTTAGCAATACATCTTACAGAAACATGTATGGACATTTTGTAGAAATTATTGGTCTATTCGAAAATGGGATAAAATCCAGTACGTTGTATTTAAAAATATAAACTTTTAATCATTATTTAATATTGGTAAAAAGTCAACTTTCTTCGGACACCCTGTAAGATATATCGCCATTAGAGCATGTAGATCTTTTAAATACATGCATTGTCTTACACCAACAAAAAAATCTGATATCCAGCTCGGTAAAGCACGTAAATATTAAACTTTTTTGACATGGTAATGTTCCTTTAAAAAATAATGATTAATTATTTTCTCAAAAACGGTAAGATATAAGAATAGGAAGATGTCAACAAAAATTACTTAGAATTTTATGTAGAATCCGAATATGCAATAAAAAAGGTGTTCTATTTAAAATTACAATGTTGTCATTGGTTTCGGTTAAATCTGGCGACGCTGCACTTGCCAAAATATTTTTTTAAAATATAAAACATCACCTGTTAAGCCATTGTGCCAAATTTTAAAAAGTTCTTTATTTTGGTTCTCCAAAACTTTTTATAGGACACTTAAAGTGAATCACCCTATACAGTGTGTCCCAAATTGGTGGGGAATGTATGGGGATCTTGGAAACCACGATAGATAGAAAATCGGTTAAATGGGGAAAGTTTTGAACAATTATGTTAGTAAGCTAATCCCGTTTACTACATGGTTTTAGCTATTCAGGTTTCTAATAATTTTTATAGTGAAAATTTTTCAAATCTGTAAAAACTTCTTCAAAGCAACTTTTTTTGTAGAATATGACCGAGTAGTCAATTTTATTTTCTACGTTTCGGGTTTTAAAAACCATCATCAACTTAATTTTCATATGGACGCCATATTGGATTTTTACGCAGCCTATTAGTCCTTTTTATCCTGATTTCAACAATGTATATCATGTTATAATTTAAAAATTTATAACCTCGTTTATTTCAAAAAACAAATATTTTCTCAGTTGGTCTTGATACCGGCGAACGTCATTTTTTTTGTAAACAATAAAATATTAGTAATTGGCAAAATAGATAAGCTGAACAGATATTTTACAGAAATGGGTTTTGCGAATTTTATTTTCTTACGAACTCTTTTCATTTACTTTAGGATATACAATTTTTAATGCGACCTAAATTTTTAAATACATTTTCAACACGTTTTGTTTTATTAAGGTTTATAAACTTATAATAAAACTACTCTCGTCACCACAAACCAAAAAAAAAAATTTTTTCTGTATAAAACACTTTAAACTTTTATTATCAAAAACGGTACTTTTCTTTTTCCAAATAAAAAGGTAAAAAAAGCAATTGTTATTTGACTGAAATTTCCCTATTAGAATAAGATATTATTACACCCAAATTCTAAACGATCCAATTCAACTATTTTAATAACAGCAAAAAAAATCGATTTGGCTGCAGTTTTTATCCAACTACTGCATTGCGCTAGATCTGCTTTAAGTTTCTTCTATGTTTTATAATAAGTTTATTGTCCCTTTTTGCTTAAAAATATATTTTTTTAAAATACACTGCCGGATTAAGCACTATTGCTTAAAATATAATTCAAATGGTACTTTCTTAAGGTCCCATAGCCCCATACCTTCAATAAAAATTATCTTTCATTTTTTTATGTGAAGCACTCTAGTTTTTCATATAGCTATCACACCTCAGTTTACAAAAAGGTAACCATAGACACAGAAAAAAATCTATTATTTGAATATGCTGTATGTAATCTTAATTATAAATATATGTATCACACTATCAACTATCTTTATACTATTCTACTAGATAAATATGCGACTTCAATAAATATGTACAATGAAATATCCATCGCATATTCTTAGCTACGTTTGCCGCTTTAAAGTACTAGATCTTTGGTATTTTAGTAAAGAAAGACATCTTATGGTCCTTCTAATAAATTTAACGAAAATTTGGAAAATAAAAAAGTAATAATATATATATATATATATATATATATATATATATATATATATATATATATATATATATATATATATATATATATATATATATATATATATATATATATATATATATATATATATATATATATATATATATATATATATATATATATAAATTTATATATATATATATATATATATATATATATATACATATAAAGATTCCAAATTCTTGGGGATTCGGTCTAGGGCTGAAGTAAAAACTCTTTTTTTTAACATCTTGAAATGCCGTATTTCTCAAGATGTTCTAGAAAAAACTGAAAGATGTAAAGGATAATTTGATCATTTTTCTTATAATGACTCTAAGCCTTAAGAAAACTCATGCACCCGAAAAAGGAAAAAAATAAATTTCGAAAGCTCGGCGTTTAGTGAAAAAAGAGTTTTACTATTTTGGTCTGATCCCAAAATTTGGAATCTTTGTATTCAACTAGTCGGTCAGACTACTTTTTCTCATATATAATATACATATATATATATATATATATATATATATATATATATATATATATATATATATATATATATATATATATATATATATATATATATATATATATATATATATATATATATATATATATATATATATATATATATATATATATATATATATATCTAAAATCACAATGGCATTTAGTATTATGGTTTTGTATTAAACGAGTTAAATCGCCAACTTTCTATACGAAATCCTTTTCATTGAACCGTGTCACGATCATTGGTCCTATTCATTACTTACTATGCTTACTTTATATATAACACCAGCAAATAAACATAATTCATATTGTAAATTATGTTTTTATATACAAAATAATTTATCAAAAAGATGACTTGATTTACCACGGATCGCAGGAATATGGTGGCTGCATCCAAATATCTTTTGTTAATATCAAATGTAAACAATATCATATATTAAAGTAAAAATGAGACTTAAATGCCTTTATTTTACATTTCAAAATGTCTATGTAAATAGCTAACCACAAATTACTACAAATTTTAGTCCAATCGTTATAAATTGAGCCCTATATACACTTAAGTGCTACTTACTCTTCCTTACCTAATTATATTGTACAATTATTTTATTTTACATGCTAAAACTTCTTAAAAACTTTTAGGTTTGTAGAGTAAATAAAATAATTAAATTTCTATATAATTTGCCTATTTAATGTCCATTTTATTTCTAACATCCTAATTAACAATTAAATATTAATTATTTTTTAATTCATTAGGCCTAGTTTTGTTTTTAGTATATCGGTTGGTGCACCGTCGAGCGGAACATAGGAAATCCCATGTAAATTTTTAAAGGGGCAAATTTTTGGCCCCCGTAAAATTTTACAGAAAAAATTTGGGTAACTTTTTGAAGAGACCAATTTGACCCAAACCCCGTGCCAAGTTTCAAAAAAATTTTATAAGCAATCTTAATTATTCAATTAAATGTAATTGCAAAATTCCCCAAATTTTTTTTGGGTTTTGTAAAAAAACAAAACCCCTTAAAAAAATATTGTCCCTGATATGAGGAAAAGTGTCAAAAAACTGACAGTCGGTATTTAAAAAAAAATAAAAATTTTTAAACCCGACGAAAAAGTATCCATAATTAAGTGGCATTATGCGGGAAACAGTTTTGGAGCAGTATCTGAAAGGTTTTAACAGTGGCGGCTTTACAGGGACCAATGGGTCGGCAGTGCCGACCCATTGGTCCTTAGTGCTCAATGAGTAAATAATTAACATTAAACATTCAAACCAAAAATCTTAATCTTTTTACAGAACAACTACCTTATTTACTAGAAAGTCATTTTTGTTGTATTATTTATTGTCCGCCTACGCGCCTACACCGATTTACTTGCGTAGTTTAAAACTCCTGCGATTACCTAAGTTATATCAAAGTTCTATTCCATTTCTACTTTTCGAATCGCCTTTGTATTCCCTGGTCCGGCTTGCCGTACGGTTTCATTGGTAAATCACAGAGAAAGCTGCGAATAAGATAGGCAACCAAACATACATTTGATTTATTTTGTTCATGTATTAATAGCCACATTCGGCAAATACAGTTTTGCCGATGAAAATAAAGTGAGGTTAGGTTTAAGTTCTCAATAAACTTGATGGAAGAAACCCGCATCGATTTTTATTGATATTTTTAGTATTATACCGGGAGTGCGTGTTGATCGATATTTTAGTGTTTTTTTGGGACTGTTTTTAAAATAAACGAGGTTTAATATCGTAAAAGAAGTTTTAGTGTAATTCCGTAAGAAAGTGTATTTTATTATTTTTATCTCACAGGTGTCAGGTAAGCCTTGTAATCTTGTAAATTTTTTAATTCCGACAAAAATGGAGGGAAGCTCTCTAACGGGAAACGAACATAAAATGTAACCACTATAACTAGTGAATTGTTCATTATATTTTAAATTTAAAAAGTGGACTTTCATCGTTTTCATTCGACGAGCAAGTTAAAATAATAAATAATGGGCGTCCGACACCCAAGATGTCAAACTTAATTAATACGGGAGGTAAAGGAAGTAACAGTGCTTTTTCAAAATATTGGTATCAAAAGTAAGTATGCCTGGCTTACGGGAAGTGAAACAAAAAATAAATCGTTTTGTTGACCATGTCTGTTATACGACAACTTGAAAGAACTCTTTCGTGCTCTATAAAAGCACGATATATCAAAAGGGCATATTTACAGTGAACTTAAAAGATTTTTTTTGGGAACAAAACATTTGCTTGTTAGTAAACAACGAAGCTCGGTTAAAAAATGTTAAACATAATGAACTTATTTAAGATAAAATATTAAAAAACCCCAAAAAAAAAAAAAAAAAAATAAATAAAACACTTAAAAAAAAAAAACAAAAATTAAAACTATTAAAAATTCCCATAATGAGCTACATAACGGAATATGTTTTATTTTATTGTTAGGTTTTCTGAGGAAAAAAATAAGTCATCCATCTGCCGACCCGGGCTGCGAACCCACGAGCCGCCACTGGGTTTTAAGTTTATTACCCCACCAAGCCCATTCCGTCCATTTCAACTATTAAACGTATTGTCCGTAAGTTCGAGTCCAAAGGTACCGTAATAGATAATTGTAAATGTTCAACTTAGGATATCGAAAATAAAGCCGAAAAAAAGATAACAGAGGTTTTAATATTCTACTGAGTGTGGAGAAAAACAAAATGGTTAGTACGAGGGTTCTTTGGCAAGAGGTAAATAAACATCATACAACGGTATTGCGCACTTTAAAAAACACAAATATTATTCGTATAGATTCGATGAACATCAAGAGCTGTATCAAGGAGATGAAAAGCGAAGAATGGCATTTTGTTTTCAAATAATGGAAAGAGCAAATAACGATAGATTTTTTTTTTAAATATTTGTTTTACCGATAAATGTACATTCACCCTCAACAATAAACCAAATGTTCAGAATTGCCGGTATTGGAGCCAGAAAATGAACATCGCTTTGTTCATACTCGGACACAATATCCCCAAAAAACAAATGTATTTGTGGAAACCTTATTTGGACTTATTTCAAAATTAAATTGGACCCAAATTGGAAGAAGTTGTTCGGGAAGATCAAATGATCTGGTCCCAAATGGATGGTTGCCCCGCCCATGACGCCCGTATGGTTAAAGGGTACCTGGAAAGTGCTTTCAACGGCAATACAATTGGTCCACCCGGTTTAACCGGGACACCAAATTCTTTCTGTGGGGTCACTAAAAGTGTCATTTATAAAAGTGTAAAATTTAAGAATTTAAACCAGCTAAAAACGCCATTTCGTTAGAATATAA
>JAHBCN010018973.1:0-16501 GCA_019359885.1 Listronotus oregonensis
TTTGAATTAAGCTGAACAAGATTTTTGGTGCCCCAATCCGAGATAATTTTGAGAGCTTGTGAAAGAGACATCCGCATTGACCTATGCTTGATTTTCAAATCAGGCTTATTGACTGGCTTAAGAAATTAAATGTTAGAGTGGTGGGTACTATCGTCAGCAAAACTATGAATAGGATTTATTGTGGAAAAAAGAAGTTCGTTAATATATAGAAGAAACAAAGTGGGTGCCAGTACTGAGCCTTGGGGCACTCCAGCATTATTCTGGTAGAAGCTGGAAGAATGACTATCTACAGTACCTGATATACGTCGATTAGAAAGGAAACTGGAGAGCCAAGAGTAAAGCTTAGGTGGAAAAAACATAAGAAGAAAGTTTGTTAAGAAGCCCGTAATGCCAGACCTGATTGAAAGTTTTGTATATGTCAAGAACAACGATCTGGAATTCGCCAAGAAACTCAAGGGACTTGTTCCAGTTGTGTGAGACAAAGAAAATAATATCATCTGTGGATCTTCTGTGACGGAATCCATACTGACTATCATGTAAGATGTCTTTTTCCAAATACTTCAAAATTTGGAAATTAATGAATTTTTTCATTACTTTGCACACAACAAAAAGAAGATATATAGGTCTATAGTTATAATGGAGAGTTTTGCATTCTTTTTTGGGAACAGGTTGCACAGGTGCAGCTTTCCAGCTCTCCGGAAAAATAACCGTATCGTAAGAGATTCGAAAGAGGCGAGTGAAGATGGGTGCAAGCTCGGAAGCAAATTTTTTTAAGACGATAATATACTTAACAATTTTAAAAATATCTTCAAAATTATCTATTAACTTAAATGGGAATTTGATTTAAAATTCGGAATTATATACATTTAAAAAAACTAAAAACTAGTTATTACGTATTAGTACACTCAATATTTAATTTTATTAAGAGGTTTAGGCAAGGAAGTTTAAAGGTTTATGAAAGGCCAGTGCTGTAGAACAAAATTTTGCGCGTGCAGGGCAAAAGAGGCAGGCGTGAACAGAGAAAAAAGCCGTTTGCGCAATAAATATATGGTCAGGTCCGGACTTTCATAATTCTTTGTTATCATGTATAAAGTTGACATCATCAAATGTCAAATTTAAACTAACTACACTTTTTTAATTTTATTTTTTGCACAACATCGTTGAATATTAAACGAAACTATTATAGAATATATAAAATTATTGTATAGGATTAGGTTTTATATCACCTGATTTAATATAGCAAAAATAGATCGCGCCACTTTACAGCCTTCCTTTTAAACGGTGATATTTTTGGGACTTTTGTATTTATACCAAAAAGGTTAAAAAAATTAAAAGCACGACTTGTTTTTATAAATTTCACACCTTATATGATTCCGTGTACTTATTACCAATTTTGTGATAAAATAGGGGCAAGATAGTGAAAATGAGTTTAATTTAATTATCATATTTAAGAATCGATATCGGGAAAATAAAACATTGTTGAAAAAAAAATCATTTAGATTTGTAATCAGCGCCTTCGTATGCAAAAAATCATCAAAATGGTCGAGGGTCAAGAAAAGTAAAATATCATATTTTATACTGGTTGCTTGTGTTTTAGGGTTCTACAATGTTTTATAATTTTATAATTTGTATAAAAAACAATAAAACAGTGTCCCCTCATGCAAGTAATATAAACAAGTTTAACAAGAAATATAGAATTTTTTACATAGGCATTTTTTATTACTTTTTTTTTTAATTTTGGGACAGTCCACTAAGGCTGAGGTTACTTATCTTATATAAAAAAAGCCGAGTATGTTACCCGGCATTTTTTATATTAGGTAAGCAAGACATGCAAGACAAAACCATACACCTTTCGGCATTTTGTTACGATATTATAAGTAACAAACAATAAACAAGAAATTATAGTCACAATTTAATAAATATTCATCACTAAAGTAAGGTTTTTATAAATCCAAAAAGCTTCTTTAACCACAAAATAAAATCACACAAGGCAAAACAATCAAAATTAATGCGGCATAAATAGCAACGGAACATGTAATTCGCGTGAAAGGATTAATAAGAAGAACGGACAGCGCGGGTATGGTTTTAAACGCGCCGTGTCGTCTATACACAAAACGAAAGACTCCGGCTCTGGTTCACAGTATAATGAATTGCCTACCTACACACTGATTTTTCCACAAAATTTCCTGAAATTTTGTTACTTCACAGAACCATAAGAGTACCTTAATGACAGATATTTTAACAGTGGGCCGGACATTCTTTAATCAAATAGGCCATAACATTGTGCTTTAATAAACCTTGAAACTTCCTTTTGCTCAGCAAACTGAGGAATATTGTCAGATTTAAAGAGACTTTAAAATCAAATATTAAATGTATTCATTAATAACCATATTTTAAACAAACAAAAAATGTGTATAAACCAAATAATGATTTTTGTAATAATCATATATACAAATAAAAATCATGTATATTTGTTTATTTCCTAATATTAAAAATCAAATATCAAACTTAAAAATGTTAATAACTTACATGGGCATAATACTAGACAAACAGATTTATTACAAACAATTTAAATTAAAAGTAATTTTGAAACAGGAATAATACTCCATAACGAAATAAAAATGTACAATAAATAATCTATCAATAGAAATTACAAAAAAAAAAAAAAATCACCCTTTAAAATACATTTTAAAAAAATATTTTAATGATTGTTTTATTACAAATTTTTGTTAATATTATATATTTTTATTTTTTAAATTTTAATGTTATTATGATTCCGGTAATAAACAGTATAGTTAGGGGAAAATTAATAATAAATTAATTTAAAAAAAACTGTAATATATGGCTTTTTCTTAAAATAATTAAAATATTTAATTGACAAAGCTGATGAGCCCAAAGTTGACTAATTTAAGAATTACTAATTCCCAAGCCTTATTATTGATTACATTAAACCGATTTATATAAAGGACGGTTGTATATAAAGGACATAATTTGCCTATTATTAGTAATGTATACATACCTTTCCAAACCACCCAGCCTTTGATGGGCCCTAGCGAGGTTTAAATAGGACTCTGCTCTCATGTTGGGGTTGTCTAGTTCCTCTGATATGAACAATTGTCGGTGGGCGTATTCTAAGGCATCCCTACAACAACGTAAATAAAATAATTAGACTTTAGATTTTTTTTAAAATTCACGTTTTTATTTACAATTTGGACGTATGGGCATAGTTTAAAAAATATACAATGTATGAGTAAGGTCACTTGCATATAAACCTTTGATGTTTTGGCTTCAATGACACCATGCGGCGTCTTCGCCGATCGCGAACCGACAAAAAAGTTTTAGGGAATATTTGTGTAAACGATACCAATTTAATTAAGCGTTTTCTCCGATCAAGAATTTTGGGGAACGCTAAGTAGATTTTTCATTATTTGAATGATTATTACGATATTATTAGCATAATGTTGATAATATTTGTTTATGGTCACCAAAGTCACTTTATATAAATGTTAAATTTTTTGTCTCTATTACCTATTAATAATTATCACTAGAACTACAAATCGGGGTAGATATTTACCCCGAGTAAATTTTAATAAAAAAAATAATAATAAGTAAAATCGTAACCGTACTTTAAAATATTTTTATTTCTATTAAATTTACCTTTTTTCATATTTTCCATAAAAGGGCAAATATAGATTCTTGAAAACCAATATTTTATGGATATTTATTTGATTTTTCCATTGATCGGATTCTTAATTTGTTTAAATATTTAAATGCCGAAAAAAAATTTTTTTAGCAAAACATCACGATATTATATTTTTTCTTAAAGCCCTTAGTGTCCTCTTTGAAATCTCGTTGGAAATTTGAAAATCGGTTGTGGTTGTTGTTAAATGACGGTTTGGCTGGTTTTAAGTACTAACAGCTATTCAAATCAATTTTTAATCAACTACATCTTGATGAAATTGAATTTGCTCTTCATTATTCTCTTGGGCGAAAAAATTCGAGTACTCATATGTTAGACTACTGCTTTCAGAATGATTTTAAGAAAAAAAATCCCATGGGGTAAATGTTTACCGCGGTTTGTAGTTTACAGGTTAAAAAATGGGTTTATAGTTCTAGGGTTATTTTATCATAATAAATAAACAAATGGATATCTATATATCTACCTATTGATTGCTATTGTACAATGTAAAGCAAAATATAAATTTATTGTAAACATTTAAAAAGGTCGACCAGACTTTCACGGATAATTAATGGGTCACTAGCAAAATGTGTAGATATGCACAACATTTTTATTTGTGTATTGGAAGTGCAAAATGAAATACTGCAGCTGTTTTTTATCTGGAGAGTCCACAAGGGAGAACGCCTAAATACCAACGTACCGTGGGCGTCTTAAGTGTGGAAAGATGAAGTCTAATGACACGAAACCTAAATACTTGGGGATTTGGAGGAGAATTCAAAACTTCTGATGGTAGTAGGTTCCACAGTCTGGACACTCTAGGCATAAAAGAACTAACAAAGTGAAAAGTTCTGGGCCTCTCAAGCTGGACTGTAAAACAATGCATAAAAACGACAGTACGTGTCGTCTATTGGGAGCTGTCAGGGATGGAACTATACTGGCCAACTTCTTAAAGCAGAATCCGTAAAAATATCTATAAAAAGCGACAGATCCCCTACAGCTCGCCGGTGGGTGAGAGAAAAAGGCCGTCCTGTAAGTATGGAATTATTAATAGGATGAATGACTCTTCGCTGAAGGAAATTAAAAATGCTAAAAGTTGTGGGAGACGCCATTCCCTAGACATGAGAACAATACTCTAAAGATGGTCGAATTATACATTAGAAGGTACACATAAGTAATTTTACTCATGTTTTTAATAGAACAAATGTTAAAATTTACCTTCTAGCAGGCTCACTGGGTAAACCTACAGATGGAATCGCATATGAATAAATGCTACTTCTAAAAGGGTTTGAAAAATCCTCCATTACCTTAATATGTTTTATGGTTTTGTGGCGGATTCATGTTTTAATATGTTTTTGTTGGGATTACTCGCATAGAAAATTTCTAGAGAATGAGACCACTTTAGTCCTGGTCCCGGGGTATGGTGACTGAACCTGCTCAGGCCTATTAAGAAACAAAAAATACCGCAAAATTTAGAATACTAATCTATGTTTCGGTGGCAAGTCTACCACTGTTATCAAGAGTAACTTAAATAGAAATTAACATAAAATTTGCAAAAATATTGCTACAAAATTTGAAAAATTCTAAAAATCTTTCATTATTTATAATGTTTTGTCATAAATAAAAGATTAAAATTAGGACCTTCTAAAAATAGTTTATTAACGTTTTTACATAAATTTAACAATGTCATTTATGACAAAACGTCATAAATAACAAAAAGTTCTTGGAATTTCCTAAATTTTATAACAAGATTTTTACCAATTTAATTTTAAATTTTGTTTTATTTTTTATTTAAGTTGGTCCTGATAACGGTGGTAGACTTGCCAATGAAATGTGGAATATTTTAATTTTTTTGGGTTTTTAAGGTCTTTTTTTCTTTTTTCTGTTTCTGATCTGCCAGTTAGACCAAGTCTTCAAAGCAAAAAAAAATACAGTGAAAGTGATTTATACAACGACTTGATACTTGACGATACAAATGTGTTAAATTTAGAATACAGAAGTAGCGGTGGTTTCAAAAACTTTTTCCGAATGTCTAGCAGTGCCTTATGGTCTTATCTGCATTCAACTCCTGAGCAATTTCCATGAAGGCGTCATGTCTCTTATTTTTATCTTTGTAAAATGGGTTTTTGGAATCCCACAATACATTTCGAGAACGATAGAGCTCTATCAAGGCCAAAACTTGTTCGTTACTCCAGTTCATTATTCGAAAATTACCTATTTTCGCAGCGCAGTACATACATCCGTGACTTCCGCCAGAGAACTGGAAACTAATAATTTGATAACGCACCAAAATCTCTGTGCCGATCGACTTCGCGTTTCCACCACTTCGATTCGGCTCGGCTTCCTTTGATCCGGACCGACTTTTGGTGGTTCGCCGTTCGGCAAGCCGATCACCTTTTTATGACGATCGGCAACACGTTTCCACAGATTCGGCTTTGCGGATCGGCACTGCCGATCGGCTATACCGATTTCGGTGGAAACGCGCCTTATTAATATGGTCCTTTGAGCAGCTAAAAAACGATAACTCACCTTTTATTCTACTTTCACAATTATCCTTTGAACAAATATTATTACCAGACAAATTCATCAACTTTTTAGGGGCACGATATACCAAAGCACACGGTTACAGCAAAAGGATTTCTGGCGCACTATGTATCAGTCGGCTTCACACAGGAAGGCATAAAAGTAGGAATACCTTCGCTCGGCTTACTGTTCGTAAACCATCGGTAGTGATCGTGGGCTTCGAGGAAGACGAGGCGCATTTTTTTAAAATCTCAAGGTTATGTGGCTTGGTCGTTAAGTTAAATCGTTGTTTTAATCACTCGCGTCTAGAGAAACCCCGCTGGCGACCTTCTTGATAGTGTTGACGTCATGAAAGATGCTTTATTATGCAGGGACTCGGTTAAAAAAATTACATTTTAATGTAATAATTTGGGGTCTTTTTTGATACATCTCCGCATTTTTACGTCTAAAATATAATTGGGGAAAATAAAAAGCCGCTCTGCTAACCAGAACTAACCATGACCGACTAGAACTTAGGGCTTTTGAATTTGTCTAAATTATTTGTAGAACTTATAAACAAAATATTAACAACGTATTAGAAAAAACCCGGGGAGTATATAATTACACTTTAAAAAAAATCACTTCTACTATATCAAAAATTATAAAAATTTTGTTTATATTAGTAAACAGATGACGCGCCTATTTAAGGTTATAAACTTTATATTTCCCGCCCAATATGCTTGCCGACGAACGAAGAGAGACGACGCGACGTGCCGAGCCGAGGTATGTATTCCTACATTTATGCCTTCCTCTTCACACCATAGACTGGCACGAATATATTGGAAAGGCGGGGATAAGAGGGGTGCGTTTTGAGAGCCGCCACGAGTGATAAAACTCATATATTGTATATTCTTTAAACTATGGTATAAGGTAAGAAAAAAACAGGAATAAGTTAGTAGGTTAAAAACTGAAAACGGAAAACGAATATTTTCGTGTTTTTGCATTTTGGCACATTTCTCATATAAATTAAATTCATTATGTTGCTACAAAAAATAAATATGAAATTATTTTCATACAAAAAAGACGCTTTCAAGATGTTGGAAGACACTGTACAGGGTCGGAAGCAATCAAAGCATATTTCCTAAATATTCACTTTCTTATTATAACTTGTAAAATTTAAAATAAAATAAGAATAATATTACTTAAAGCTTAGACCACTGACCAAATTTTATTCCAATAACCTTAAATTAAACTCCATTTTACCTAAAAAAGCGATTGTCAATTTGATTTGTATGTATATAATACTACTGGGCTCCCACCTCTCCATATAATGATCAAGCCCTCAGCAAGGGCCGAGGCACTAAGACTGGGGTGTGGGGGACGGTGGAGAACAGGAGGGGAGCACTGTGACATCATGGGCCAAGTGAGAACTGTGGCTCTTTCGATAAGGCAGGATAGCATCCTTTCAGTAATCCACTTAGAGCTCATGCACAAGGTGGATATGGCATCGGCGGATGCTGGGCTCACAAAAGCTTGCTGTGGGACACCAAGCGAAGGAACAGTTATCAGATTCTACGCAGGTGGCTCGAGGAAAGGAGGTCGCACAGGCTTTGGTTTCTATGTATAAAGAACGAACTACAACTTTTATGGAACAATGGGAAAATATGCAACCGTAATTCAGGCGGAAGTCGTGGCAATAACCAAAGCCATAGAATACTGCCTTAATAGAAGATACAGGGAAAAAACACCATATGTACTGACAGTAAGGCAGCCATCAAAGCGCTAACAAATACAGTGCACAGATCAAAACTAACGAATAGATATTAGGAAGCACTTAATAAACTAACGAAAACCGCCAGTCACCCTGCAATGGGTCCCTCGACACAAAGGGATCCCGGGGAATGAAATGACTGACAAGTTTGCCAATTTGGGAGCTGAGGACAATGGACCTAAATATACCGTGGTAATCTCTTATGACAAAGATAGCAACATGGATAGAGAAACGGTTCGATGAGAACTGGAAAAAAAAGCCAGACAATCAAAGGCTTTTATTGGGGAAGACCTATGGAAGGATCTACCGATAAGCATAAAGTACTTTAATAGGCTGTCAATGGGAAACCTGACAGGCTTACTGACAGGTGATTGTAGAATCAAACACTTTGTCAACAAGATAGGAAAAAATGAGACAAGTATATGTAGATGTTGTAGAACGCCATACATATACATAGAGATTACTCAGCACTAAGGTACATCAGAGGGAAATATCTAGGTACGGCATGGCTGGACCTAAATGACATAAGATTCCTACCACTAACAGGATTCGCATCACTAACAAGAAAATTGGGGCTCTAGTAACCAAATGACAGCGCCATATCAGTGTAAAAGGAATGCATACATAAGGGACAGTACAGGGTGACGTAATCTGTGTATGCTTCAGGGTTGGTATAGAGCATAATGGGCTTAGGCGTCAGTGCTCAGGGCCCCAGCGAGGAAACTCACCATGCTACGATAGAAAGATAGATATATAGATAGATAGATAGATATAATACTACTAGAACTGCAATAAATTCATATATGATAATCTATTAAGACTTCCAAAGAAATATACAAAATTTTATAGGTGAATGTATGTTTGTGTGTATCTTTGTCCACGCATTTTTCCAAAACTAGTAATTCGCTTGCCGTGACACGATCAATTTTAAATGATGCGCAACCATTTATTTGCCCGAAATTTTTGGTAAAATACGAACAACAAACCAACGCCGTCGGATCATTCTTCATAAAGACAATGCCAGCTGTTACACCTCTCGCAAACAACTGACTATTTAAGCACTCAAAAAATTGAATTAGTGAGTAATCTACCGGACACCCCTAATTTGGCACCAAATATCTTTTTTTCGTTTTTTAACACATGCAAAAGTTTATAAATCACAAATAAGAATATTCTGGATATTGTTAGTCCAACAAGTTATACAATTTAAAATAGAATCTAAACCAAACACAATGGCAATAATCGCTTCCGTCACTCGTTTAACTCCTAATGGCAGCATCATATAAGAACGTAAGCAACACCAACATTGTCAAAATGCAACTATGACAAAGCCATTGCTTATTTGCAATCCTTTGACAAACTCTCTTGAATTCATTTACATGATGACTGAATTTTAATTTAGACGTCTAATAGGTTTAATTATGATGAGAATATCAAATTAATAATGTAATGAAACTTTGGTAAATGTATTACTGAGAGAACATGAAGCTTTGTTGCACGATGCAGAGAAGATAATTGAAAATATGAGCTATGCAGATGTTACCGCAATATTTGCAGCTAACATTGCTAATTAAATTTACTTTAGAAGAGATAAAAGCTAAAGTAAGAATTACATTAACTAAATATGTTTTAGGGTTTTGTGGTGGATTCATGTTTAAATATGTTTTTGCTGGGAGGCCTGGAAAATTTCTAGAGAATGGAATCAGTTCAGTCCTGGTCCCGGGGTATAGCGACTGAGCCTGCTCAGCCCTATTGATCCCTATAAACTGGCGGAACATAAAAAAGAAAAAACATAAAAAAAAAATCAGAAATCACGCTTCGAAATTCTAAAAATATTTCATTATTTTTGACGTTTTGTTATAAACGACATATTCAAATTATGTCATTCTGATAAAACGTTATTACATAAATGTAACAATGTCATTTATGACAAAACGTCAAAAATAATAAAAAAGTTCTTAGAATTTCCTAAACAAGATTTTTATAAATTAAATTTTAATTTCTATTTTATTTTTCATTTAAGTTAGTCTTGATAACGGTGATAGACTTGCCACCGAAACGTAGATTAGTGTTCTGAGTTTTTTGGGTTTTTGTTTTCTTTTCTCTTTCAGACCATATACCAGTTCATATGGTCAATAGAGCAAAGCAGGCTCAGTTGCTATGCTCCGACCGAAGTGGTCCCATTCTCTAGAAACTTTTCAGCCGAGAAATCCCAAGAAACACATATTATTACATTACTTACTTATATAATTAAAAAAATATATAAAATAACTACATTTTCGACCAAATATAATTCATATTTTGTGTTTTTAACTATTAAAATGGTTTGTGTCCCCAGGCAATCTATTCTTCAATCTCGAATACACAGTGTCGCATACGGCATCGGTGTAATGTGGCTTAACAATTATGCGCATCGAAAATTTGGATTCTCGAATGTCATTTTCGACATTTTCACTTCGATTTTATTTGAAAGTAAGTAGCACCCATTCGAGAAATGAATTTTCGTTTGTGATTATTTGGTTTTTTTTTAGATTGTTTTGTTTAAATCGTAAAAAAATATTCATATTATTGATATAACATGTATTTTATTAATTTAGTTTTATACTCAATATCAAGCAATGTAAGTGTGTCCGCGGATGGAGTGCACAAGAGGGAAAAAAATCTTTTTTATTCATTCTACGACAAAAACTTATTCTTTATAAAAAGTTCTGCTTGTCGAGAAAATCAATTTACAATATTTAAATTTTCGATAAGATGTACAGGGTGTTAATAAATTAGGAAAACATAAAAATGCTTTAGGAGGAAAGTACTATTATTATTATTATTTTAAACACACATTTTATAAAACAAAGTAGTTTTTAAACTAACATAAACTCTAAATGCAAATTTTAAAATAAAAATTTAAATTTTCAAAAAATATAAGAATAACAGTGAGTGCGGTCATCCAATAATTATTATTTGCATCAATACCGTCAAAATGTAGTTTTGTAAACTTCCATCTTACATCAACATCTTATTTACATCTGTCGGTGTTCTGATTTCGTAAAGGCGTGTTCAGCAAAGAAAAGCGTATTTATTTAATACGATTTTACGATAGTAGAAATATTTTAAATGTTCTATTTTTTTATTTCTAAATTTGTATTTAGAGTCTATGTAAGCTTATAAGCAACTTTGTTTTATTTTTTTTTAAATAATAGATAATGACACACTGTATATCAGAAATAATAAAAAGTTACAAATATTAGGATTAATAAAGGTTTGTTTGCCAGATGAAATTTATTTTTTATGGAGTGTTATTATACATTAAAAAAATCGTCTTTATTTAATAGAACTGTTGTCTATAAAGTAGTATGAATAATAAATTTTATTATATTTCATTATTTTGCCATAGCTTCCAGGTTTTCTCTCCTCTTTTCGGTGTCTTTGAATATGAAGGATGTGGAAAGGTTTCACCTTAAGATATTATTATAATATTATAGATATTAGTATAGTATCTCTTTTATAACAGTTTCTCTTATAAAAAATAACACTCGATTTTAAAATAAACAAATTCACGAAATCACCGGTAAACGATTAAAATTTTATAGGTTATGTTTACTATTTGTTTTTTAAGAGTCTTTTATACTGTTGCCAAGTTTGGCCATTCGACCACAGGCCAAATTCCAGTTTAAGACTCGCATAACACTTAAGAATATGAAACACAACGGGTAATTGAGAGTCATTTGCAACATTTTCCATTGCAACATTTTTTAGTTGAGACTGGGGAATAGACCTAAAGGTCTCTAAAAAGATCTAGAATACTAATTCCCATAAACACCTGTATAATAAAAGTGGTACACTCATGCGAAACCAGTCTCATAAATATTTTTGGAAATAAATCGGCACAGTGGCCGTATTTTAGAACACCAAGAAAGATAGCAAACTCATGATCGTCGAAAGTATCGTGTTTTTGCTTTGAAAAGTGGAGAATGATTCCTAGAAGACATTACATTTTGGCACGGGTAAACGCGGTCGGGGGTGACATGGCCATACATATGGCTGCCGGAAGTAACGTCTTTTTGACAGAAAAGGTTTGTTGATTGTGCATAAATCGCGAGAAAACACCGACGTGCCTTTGATAGCTTAAATGAAACGTGGAAAATTTTAATGTTTTTAAAAAATTCAGAATTTCTGTCGCTTGATCAATGACATTTTTCAGAAAGGGGCTTTGACAGAAACCGGTTATATCTGGATTTTGTGACTGCATTTTGCTGCATCTGAATATGCGCTGCTATTAAAGTAGATAGTCCAGAGATTAATTAGTGGCCATGTGATGGTTTCGAGCCAGACAAACACGTGTCCACACCTAATGAGCTGGCAAATGGGACCGTAGAAGACCAGAGTCAAAAAACAAATAACCAACCCACCAAAAACGGACCTATTCTTAAGATATTGATAATTTAGAATAGATTTATTGCACAGAACCATTATATTGCCTTTGTCCTCGTAATTTTATATAATTTATTATTATTCTGTGGTTTTCTTATACTTTATTTTATTCTGCTTTAGCGAAGATTTATAATTATATGTGACAATAATGCAATATTATTATTATTATTTATTCGATTCGAAAAACCCAATTTAAAAATAAAAGGAAAATTACAATTCTAACAAAGTGTCATTACAGAGCTATGTTTGTATAACATTTTTGTCTTATTTCAGCGTTATGCTACGTTTTTGCAAACACCCTGTATACTATTGATAATTTAGGGTAATTTTTATTTACCCCGTATACGGTTGGTACTTTTAACTTTTTTTTCGGTTTATTAACATGCAAAACTTTTTTCTATAAGAGTGACTTCGTTCTGACTTATAGTATTTTTTTTTCATATGGCAAAAACAGCGTAAAACACGCTGTTTAAGAAGAAGTAAAAAGTATTGTGACTTTACAATTTTGGTCGAAAAAGCCGAGTTTTAAAAGGCGAAACTTTCCAAAAGCAGGAATATCAAAAGTGACTGTAATCGCCCATTCGGAAAGTAGAATAATGTTTTAAGGACCAAGAAACTTTTTCACTCCTAAAATGTATGCTTGAATAAATCTGAAAAAGTTCAGAGTTATATTAAATGGAATTTGTGTTTAAATATAAAACCTTCAGTTTTCTACCATTTATAACTTTATTATAACCATAATAGAATTATGACTTTTTTAAAATCCTAAAACCAGATACATGAATTTAAATCCAAATTATTTAATTATAATAATAAATTATTTAGATATTTGTTTTTTGACTGTGTTATTAAAATAGTTATATTCCCAGCAAGTGCGGAAAGGATACTTTTCCGCACGAGGCGGCGGAGTTCGGGTAAGCAGCCAAGAACGGAAAAGTTTCTTTCCGCAAGTGTTAGGAACAATATTTTTTTTACAAACGAGAGGAAAAACCAACATAATTTTAAAAATTTATGATTAAAATATTATTTATTAACGAAGGAATTTATACACTAACTATTATTATTAACATTTATAGTAAAAGTGCAATTTGTCGCGTTTTGCAAATTAATTGCTGACGCGAGTTGCTTTTCTGTAGAAAACGTTGACGGCGGCGGCGTTGGGTTCTTGATGAGCCAATCCTTTTGCAATTATGGAGAAGTTTCTTGAACCGAGAGGTTTAGTACATTGGAAGATGGCATTGACGGTTGTTTGGATAGTGGAAGGTGTTTTGGTAAAATTAAGTATTTTGTTTGTAATATCCTTTCTAAAATTTGTTAAATTCTCGAGGTATCCTTCAGCGACTGATGTAGACTTCAAGCCTCCAAGACGTTTATTGTTGGATATTTGTTATCCGGAATTTGCGAGAAATGTTACAGAGGACCGACGAAAGCTATGCTTAGTATACAATTCCGGGTCGGGAGGTTTGAGATAAACCGCTATTTCCGATGGCATTTTCCCGAAGGTATTAATGCCGATACATGGTACTGTACACACCCGTTAGTTTACAAAAAAACGCCCTTTTTTATTTTTTTAAATCATACTTTCATATAGACAAAAAAATTTTCCCTTTTTACATCTCCAGAAAACAAATTTTTAGAGCTGTGGGTTTTTATCTGGATTTTATAATACTAAAATTTTCCGGGTTTTTTCAAATTTTTTTTTTTAATTTCTACGACAAGCGCCTGCTAAGCCAAAAATAGCCCTTTAAAAAGAAAAAGTATCATCTGGCTTATCCCGAATTTGATATTTCTTCTTTTGACTTTTGCCCTTTTTTGGCTAAAACCAAGCTTTATTTTTTGGGAGGCCGTCATTTTTAAAACTTGCTTAAATCTATGGTTTTTGTAACTTAATAATACATTTTAGCATAAGTATCTAGACCATAATGTATTGGGTTTACATACATTTTTTTGATAAATAGGGAAATGGGCCGGGAAAAAATTTTTTTTAAAAAGACTTCACACACTTATTTTGACACCGCCCCCAAAAAAAACCCCAAAAATTTTTTTTTAACCTGTGACAAATTCCAGGGAAAGGAAATCTATACTTGTATTTCGTGTTTCGATAAAATCAGTTGGAAAATCGTCGTCAGAATCCATTGGCCAAAATTTTGGGTTTAAAAAAAGGGTAAAAAAAATTTTAAATTTAACAGAAAATAAACAATTGGGGGGGTTTATGGATTCTTTAATAATTTATAGGAGTTAAAAAATATTATTTTACATTTGGTAAAGGGGGAATTATTTTATTTTATTTAATTAATGTTAAAAAAAGACTGTTAAAAAATTAAAAATTTGCATTATTTTATAATTAGATACAAATTTTAAATTTCCCAAAAAAAAAAAAAGATTTTTTTTTTTAAACAGGGGGGGAAAAAAAGCTTTTTCCCCAGGGGAGAAGGGGAAAAAAGGCCCGCACGCTTGTAGAAAAAAATTTAGTTTTTTTTTTTTTAAAAGGGTTTAAATTCGTAAATTTTTTAAATTTTTTTTAAAAATTAATAAAATCAAAATATTGTTTTTTTTTCCCCTTTGGGGGTTTTTATTCTTTATAAAACCGTCATCAGAATTATAACAATAATAAAAAAACCCCTTAATATTTTTATGAGAAAACAAACAAAATTTTTTTGTGGTTTTTAAATTTTTCCTAATTAGATAAAAAAAAAAAAAAAGGAAATTTTTTGTTTTTCAAAATATTATATTTTAAAAAAAAAAACTAATATTTAGACTAAAACATTTTTGCTGTAACACCAATTTCAAAATTTGGGGGATGAAAAAATTTAAAAAAAAAAATGTTGGGCCCAAATTTGAAACCCTTTTTTTTGGGGGGGCCCAAAAAAAAAGCGTTGGAAAAAAAAAAAAAATTTTTTTTGTAAAAGGGTCAAAAGAAATAGCTGGAAATTATTTTAGTTTTTTAAAAAAGCCGGGGAACTGGAATTTTAAAAAATAAAAAATAATTTTCTGTGAATTTTACTATTTTCCCAACAAAAAAAAATTTTTGAAATTTAACCTTTTTTTTGGAAAAATTTTCCTTTTTGGGGGGGGTATTCAAAAGCTTAAAAACACCCTGTATTTTTAAAACGGGGGATTTAACAAACTTGGGCTTGAAAAAAGCTTTTTCTTGGGCCCTAAATTTTAAAATATTAAAATTTTTTTAGTTTTCATGTTCCCCCAGAAAGGGTTTTTTTATCAAAAAATTAAAACATTTGAATTTTTTTTTTAAAAAAAATATTAAAAAAAAGTCGCGAAAACCGCCTAATTTGTTCCTTAACCCAAATTTAGCCCAAAAAAAAAAATTTATTCGTAAAAATTAAAAACTATGTTTAAAAAATTTATAAAAAACTTTTTTGTATTTTTTAAAAAACCCCAATTTAGGTTAAATAATTTTTTTATCTAAATGCCGTCTTTACTAAATTATAATCAAAAAAAAGGGGAATCAAAATACTTTTAAAAAAAAAAAAAATTGATTTTTTTATTATAAAATTTAAAGTATTCATTTGGGCGAAAAGATTTAATTTAAACCCCCAAATTTAAAGGGGTTTTTTAAAAAATTTAAAAATTTTTTATATAAAGTAGCTTTTTTAGTTTTTTAGATATTGAGGATACAACCCCAAATTTTGGTAAGGAACAAAATATGAGATCTTTTCGGAGCTTTTAAAACATTATTTAAATACTTTTTTAAAAAAAACCAATGCATAAATTTTTTTGGGGGAAAAAATTTAAAACCCCCTTTTGACGGAATATTAAAAAAACCCCCAGCGGCGAATTTAAACTAAAAAAAAAAATCCAAACCCGCCAAGCTTGTTAAAATCGGCTGAGCTGTTTCGAAGATACAGGGTGTGTTTTTCGGAAACCTTTTTTTACCCCCCCAAAAACCCTTTTTTTTTAGAAAAAAAGCAAAAAAAATTTTTAAACAAAAAATTCAGTTTTCCTCGACTTTAAAGATCAAAACCACTTTTTTTAAAAAAATTTTACCCCCCGGGGATAAAATTTTCGAGATAAGGGCTCCTTTTTTTTATTTACCCCGGGACAATTTTGGGCTTTTTCCCCCCCAAATTAAAAAAATTTCCGGGAAAAATTTTTCCGGGAAAAAC
>JAHBCN010018974.1:0-16439 GCA_019359885.1 Listronotus oregonensis
AACCGGAAAAGTTTCGTTTTTTGATGGCTAAAAACTCCCAACGTCGATAAAAAAGTTTCACTTCAAAAATTGGATATCAAAATTATAATTTTATGCAAAATTTCGGTGATAGGGCTGCGGTAAGGTTAAATTCGGCCCTGCCTGTATGAAACAGTTTCACAAAAATACCTACCACATACATGAACGAGTACAGAATATTAATGGCGATCACATGATCATCGACATGGGTATTTCGAGAGGTAGGCATTCCATAATTCACAGAGTTCAGTATTTCCAGTACCGTGCAAATCGCAACGAAAAAAAAGTGAAGTCCGAAGATCGAGTTGAAATCTTGCACTAACAAATAAAGACTCTTGTAGTTCCGCCAAAACTCTTTTAGTTTATCGTGATCGTAATCTGGTTCCTTCTCTATCACGACAAATCTGAGCTTCTTGCGACAATTCACTGACTCTCTTAAAAAGTTTTCTAAAAAAAGGTACCTATTCTTCAACCAAACGCATAAAAACGTCACAAAGAGAGTTGAAAACATTATATAATACGTGGTAAAACGATATATCACGAAGGCCAACGAATAATGAATGTTTTTCCAGTTGACTATATTATCGTAAATGTGTACAGCTACGTATACGAGATGATACAGAAATATTCTCAATCGTATACAATCCCAAATGGAGTCTTTCACTGAAACTTCAGAATTTAAATTCATTTTTTCTTCTATCTGTTTTATGTTTCTTACGAATTTTCTCCAGGTGTTTCTCCTAAAAAAACTATAGAGAACGATGTGTTCGATGAAGATCGACTCGGTTAGGGCTTGTAGAACGTCCAGGATCACTTGGGATATGTTGAAACTACTGTATATCTCCGCTCTGGAATGGAATGAAAATATTGTAGCTGCCAGGTAGATGACGGATAAAAATAGGGGATATATTTTGAAGAAACCACATTTGCTGTTCTTTTGAGCCACTCTGTATGCAGGAGGGTACGAATGACAGGTAGCTTGCTAGTTTTAACCATATTTGGATGATTGAGTAGTCATTCCTCCTTTTAGACATCGCTATAATGTTGGACATGTAGGTTTGGGTGTTTTTATTGGGTGGACCCATAAATGTAACTCTACAAGGTGTTTCTTAATGACATGCGACAGTGGCGGCGCTGAGAATTCTTTATCTAATAAGTTACACATGGGATTACACCAAATATATAGCAGATGCTTTACCAAAGTGTTCCTTTTAAAGCTCATGACATCTGGAATATACCGGGTGGTGCGTCGCCGAGCGGAACATAGGAAATCCCATGTAAATTTTAAGGGGGTCAATTATTGGCTCCCCTGTACATTTTACAGAAAAAATGTAAGATAACTTTTTAAAGAGACTAATCTGACAAGCCCTTGTGCCAAGTTTTAAAAATTCTAATAAGCCAATCTTGAATTATTCAATTAAATGTAATTGCAAAATTATCAAATTTTCGGTTCAGGTAAAACCAAACAGGCCCCAGTAAAATGAGGAAAAGTGTCAATAAATCAGTGACAGTCGGTATTTGAAAAAAAATATGAATTATTCAATCGACGAAAAAGTATCCTTAATTAAGTGGCGATATGCGGGAAACAGTTTTAGAGCAGTATCTGAAATGTTTTCAGTTTATTTCCTCACCAAGCCCATTCCGTCCATTTCCACTATTAAACGTATTGTCAGTAAGTTTGGGTCCAAAGGTACCGTAATAAATAATTGTAAATGTTCAACTCAGGATATCGAAAATAGAGCTGAAGAAAGAGAGAATAGAGATCTTAATATTCTACTGAGTGTGGAGGGTAACAAAATGGTCAGTACGAGGGTTTTTGGGCAAGAGATAAATAAAAGTCATACAACGGTATTGCGTACTTTGAAAAAACACAAATATTATTTGTATAAATTCGAAAAATATCAAGAGCTGCAGAAAGGAGATGAAGAGCAAAGAATGTCATTTTGTTTTAAAATGATGAAAAAAGCAAATAACGATAGGAATTTTTAAAGAAATATTTGTTTTTACCGATGAATGTACATTCACCCTCAACAATAAACCAAATGTTCAGAATGGCCGGTATTGGAGCCAAGAAAATGAACATCGCTTTGTTCATACTCGAACACAATATCCCCAAAAAACATGTATGTATTCGTGGGAGTTATCAGACACCATATCATTGGACCCTTTTTTACTGACTTTAACCTGACAGCAGAAACCTATTTGGACTTATTTTAAAATCAAATTGGACCCGCCTTGGAAAAAGTTGTTTGGGAAAATCAAATGATCTGGTACCAAATGGATGGTTGCCAAACCCATAATGCCCGTATGGTTAGAGAGTACCTGGAAAATGCTTTTAACGGCAATATTATTGGTCCACGGTACCGGATACTTTGGCCAGCCAGGTCACCTGATCTTTCACCGAATGTCTTTTTTCTGTGGGGTCACTTAAAAAGTGTCATTTATAAAAATGTAAAATTTGAGATTCTAAACCAGCTTTAAAACGCTATTTTGTTAGAATGTAATAAAATTTCGCAATATCAATTTAGCAACGTTTGAAATAAATTTTATGATCGGTTGGTATACTGTTTAGCTGTTAATGGGGGGTTGTTCGATTAATTAATGTTTTTATGTAATTCTCTATTATTTTTAAAAAAGTTATTGTATTTTATTTTATTTTATTTTTCCACACCTAGTAAAATATTAAGAGTTCAGTTTTCTCTTTTTTCGAATCTATTTTTGATCTTCTGAGTTAAGCATTTACAATTATTTATTGCGATGGCTTTGGACTCAAATTTACTGACAATACGTTTAATGGTTGAAATGGACCAGATAGGCTTGGGAAAATAATTTGGAAATATTTTAGATACTGCTACTGGTTTAATTAAATTCTAGTATGATAATTTTTTTTTAGTGATCGATAGTAATAATTGTTATTAGTTAAACTTAATTGTTACATTAAATAAAAGCTTTGATAAAAAAATAATGTTAACGTCTTTATTACTTTGAATGTAATGGTTGTGACATTGATGAAACAAAAAAAACATTCCTTGTATTCGGCTGTACGTCAGATTTGACAAAGCCTTATAACAAATTGTTTGCTGGTGACTGGTGTCTGTTTGGTTTTACCTGAACCGAAAATTTGGTAATTTTGCAATTACATTTAATTAAATAATTCAAGATTCGTTCATTAAATTTTTTTGAAACTTGGCACGAGGGTTTGTCAAATTGGTCTCTTCAAAAAGTTATCTTACATTTTTTCTGTTAAATGTACAGAGGAGCCAATAATTAACCTCCTTAAAATTTACATGGGATTTCCTATGTTCCTCTCGGCGACGCACCACCCGGTATATATACAGGGTCCTGCAGCTCACCTCCCGTCTTATGTAGCTCTTTTATTATTCCCTGTAAACTTTTCATATTTTGCAGACGTTACCTTTAACCTACGGTGCATTTCAGAAAAATAATTTTGGTTATACAGGTGTCGCAAAAAGTGTGACGTCACGATGGTGCATTTTTTTAAAGGAACACTGTGTATTTTTTATATATTTAGGTACCTCTTGTAATTCACTATCTTACTCTAAAATTTTGTCAACATCGGATCAGTAATTTTAGAAAAAAAAAAATATAAAAAAAACTATTTGCACCATGTATTTAAAAATGAATAAAAATACCCATAGGGCTTGATTAATAGAATTAAAAAAGTAACTTATTAAGTAGGGTTATATCAGTCGCTTATGTCGTGTTTGGTTAATTCGAACTGTAAAGGGTGTAAAAAATTTAGTGTCAAACTCTTTAAATTTGAAAGCACTTTATTTTTCTTATTTTAAATACGAGCCCCTGTATATTTTTAGGTCGTTAGATGTAGAATTAAAAAACAAACATTTATCTAATTATAACCCTATCGAAATTCCTAACACATTAAAAGTTATTCGTTGAAAACTCATTTTTGCATGTATTTTAATAGTAATACCATTGAATAAAAATGATAGGTGGCTATGAAAAACAATTTATTGACATTAGAGTTTTCTAATAACATTAATTATTACCTAGAAATTGGTTAAAGTTACATAAATGTTAGCCGAAAGTATTAAACATTAAAAATTAGGTTTATTTAACATTAAAAGGTTTTTTTAAATTATTTTAATTCAATTAATAAATAATAATAACTTACTCGAATTTTTATAATAGTCAAACTAAGATTTTGTAAGTTAAATAAACTCAATGTCAATAAATTGTTTTTCATTACCCCTATCATTTTATTCAATGTTATTGCTATTAAAATAGATGCGAAAAATGAGTTTTCAGAATTTAACTTTTAATGTGTCAGAATTTCGATAATATAATTAAAAAAATGTTTGTTTTTTAATTCTACATCAACGACTAAAAAATAACAGGGGCTCATATTTAAAAATAAGAAAAATAAAGTGCTTTTCAAAATTTAAAGAGTTTGACACTAAATTTTGAACACCCTTTGTACAGTTCAATTAATCAAACATGACATAAGACTGATATAACCCTACTTAATAAGTTCCTTGTTTAATTCTATTAATCCAAGCCCTATGGGTATTTTTATTCATTTTTAAATACAATGGTGCAAAACAGTTTTTTATATTTTATTTTTTCTCTGAAATTACTGAACCGATGTCGACAAAATTTTAGAGGAAGATAGTTGACTACAAAGGTACCTAAATATATAAAAAATACACAGTGTTCCGTTTAAAAAAATGCACCATCGTGACGTCACACTTTTTTGCGACACCCCCGTATAACAAAATTATTTTTCTGAAATGCACCGAGGTTAAGGTAACGTCTGCAAAATATGAAAATTTTACAGTGAATAATAAATGAGCTACATAAGACGGGAGGTGGCTGCAGGACCCTGTTTTTTTATATATATATATATATATATATATATATATATATATATATATATATATATATATATATATATATATATAATTTGTATTATATATATATATATATATATATAAATAATTAATTTATTAGATATTAATATTATAAGAAAAATAAGGAATAACTTCAAAAGCTCGAAACTTACAATAATGTTGCAACGCACTACTTTTGATAAATATTACGTGTGAATCCAGGATTCCTGTGCTTTTTCCGTCACCTTGAATTTCGTTGCAATTAATGGGGATGATAAGTTCATATTTTAACTATTTGTAAATATTTAGAAGCGCAAGAAAACATGTTAAGTTACAATAATTGTGTCATGTCAAGGGTGCGTTAAAACGTAGTCGAAGTTGTTTTAATTGTGTTTTTCTACGCTGTAAACGTTGGAAGTAAATATGTACAGGTTGTGTCTAGTAAGTGTGGTCCCAATGCTACTACAAATTCCTAAAGTTAAAATACATTACTTTGTCTTAGTCCCAAAGTTAATATGTCAGAGAAACGCGTCACTATCCTACAGAAAAATTTAAAACTATGGTTTTACGGCTAATATCGTCTTCAAATTTGGATTATGTACAGATAAAAAATGTATCTTAAAGAAAGTAGCTTCTCGTTAATCCTTCTGTACCACTAGTATTTATTTTAATTGTTAAAAGTCAGATAATTTCTTGGACTGTTTTAAATACTGACACTATGCCAAAGAAAAATTCATAACTACGGCTTTAGGGTTGATTTCGTCTTCAAATTTGGATTATGTACAGACAAAGAATCTATCTTAAAGATAGTAGCTTCTTGTTAGTCCATCTGTACCATCAGTATTTATTTTAATTGTTAAAATTCAGATAATTTCTCGGACTGTTTTAAATACTGACACTATGCCAAAGAAAAATTCATAACTACGGCTTTAGGGTTGATTTGTCTTCAAATTTGGATTATGTACAGATAAAGGATGTATCTTAAAGAAAGTGGTTTTGTTAGTCCGTCTGTACCATCAGTATTTATTTTAATTGTTAAAAGTATATAATTTCTCGGACTGTTTTAAATACTGACACTATGCCAAAGAAAAATTCATAACTACGGCTTTAGGGTTGATTTCGTCTTCAAATTTGGATTATGTACAGATAAAGGATGTATCTTAAAGAAAGTGGGTTCTTGTTAGTCCGTCTGTACCATCAGTATTTATTTTAATTGTTAAAAGTCAGATAATTTCTCGGACTGTTTTAAATACTGACACTATGCCAAAGAAAAATTCATAACTACGGTTTAGGTTGATTTCGTCTTCAAATTTGGATTATGTACAGATAAAGGATGTATCTTAAAGAAAGTAGCTTCTGTTAGTCCGTCTGTACCATCAGTATTTATTTTAATTGTTAAAATCGATAATTTCTCGGACTGTTTTAAATACTGACACTATGCCAAAAAAATTCATAACTACGGCTTTAGGGTTGATTTCGTCTTAAATTTGGATTATGTACAGATAAAGGATGTATCTTAAAGAAAGTAGCTTCTCGTTAGTCCGTCTGTACCACCAGTATTTATTTTAATTGTTAAAATTCAGTAATTTTGGACTGTTTTAAATACTGACACTATGCCAAAGAAAAATTCATAACTACGGCTTTAGGGTTGATTTCGTCTTCAAATTTGTTATGTAAGATAAAGGATGTATCTTAAAGAAATGCTCTCGTTAGTCCGTCTGTACCAATTGTATTTATTTTAATTGTTAAAATTGATAAATATCTTGACGTTTTAAATACTGACACTATGCCAAAGAAAAATTATAACAGCTTTAAGTTGATTTGTTTCAAATTTGGATTATGTACAGATAAAGGATGTATCTTAAAGAAAGTAGTTCTTTTAGTCTGTTGTACATCAGTATTTATTTTAATTTTAAAATCAGATAATTTCCAGATGTTTTAAATACTGACACTATGCCAAAGAAATTATAACTCGGCTTTAGTTGATTTGTTAAATTTGATATGACAGATAAAGGATGTTAAAGAAAGAGTCTTAGTCCGTTTACCAGTATTTATTTTAATTTTAATCATACGATTAAATATGACACTATGCCAAAAATTAAATGGTTAGTTGATTTCGTCTTCAAATTTGGATTATACAGATAAAGGATGTACTTAAAGAAGTGCTTGTTATCCTCTGTACCACAGTATTTATTTTAATTGTTAAAAGTCAGATAATTTCTCGGACTGTTTTAAATACTGACACTATGCCAAAGAAAAATTCATAACTACGGCTTTAGGTTGATTTCGTCTTCAAATTTGGATTATGTACAGATAAAGGATGTATCTTAAAAAAGTGGCTTCTGTTAGTCCGTCTGTACCACCAGTATTTATTTTAATTGTTAAAATCAGATAATTTCTCGGACTGTTTTAAATACTGACACTATGCCAAAGAAAAATTCATAACTACGGCTTTAGGGTTGATTTCGTCTTAAATTTGGATTATGTACAGATAAAGGATGTATCTTAAAGAAAGTGCTTCTGTTATCCTCTGTACCACAGTATTTATTTTAATTGTTAAAAGTCAGATAATTTCTCGGACTGTTTTAAATACTGACATATGCCAAAGAAAAATTCATAACTACGGCTTTAGGGTTGATTTCGTCTTAAATTTGGATTATGTACAGATAAAGGATGTATCTTAAAGAAAGTAGTTCTGTTAGTCCGTCTGTACCACCAGTATTTATTTTAATTGTTAAAATCAGATAATTTCTCGGACTGTTTTAAATACTGACACTATGCCAAAGAAAAATTCATAACTACGGCTTTAGGGTTGATTTCGTCTTCAAATTTGATTATGTACAGATAAAGGATGTATCTTAAGAAAGTAGTTCTGTTAGTCCGTCTGTACTCAGTATTTATTTTAATTGTTAAAAGTCAGATAATTTCTCGGACTGTTTTAAATACTGACACTATGCCAAAGAAAAATTCATAACTACGGCTTTAGGTTGATTTCGTCTTCAAATTTGGATTATGTACAGATAAAGGATGTATCTTAAAGAAAGTGTTCTGTTAGTCCGTCTGTACCACAGTATTTATTTTAATTGTTAAAATAATAATTTCTCGGACTGTTTTAAATACTGACACTATGCCAAAAAAAATTATAACTGGCTTTA
The DNA here is from genome assembly GCA_019359885.1 of Listronotus oregonensis. Classification (NCBI taxonomy): domain Eukaryota; kingdom Metazoa; phylum Arthropoda; class Insecta; order Coleoptera; family Curculionidae; genus Listronotus; species Listronotus oregonensis. The sequence goes on from JAHBCN010018974.1 coordinate 8,042, forward strand.
GGGTTGATTTCGTCTTCAAATTTGGATTATGTACAGATAAAGGATGTATCTTAAAGAAAGTGCTTCTGTTAGTCCGTCTGACCAGTATTTATTTTAATTGTTAAAATCAGATAATTTTGACTGTTTTAAATACTGACACATGCCAAAGAAAAATTCATAACTACGGCTTTAGGTTGATTTCGTCTTCAAATTTGATTATGTACAGATAAAGGATGTATCTTAAAGAAAGTAGCTTCTGTTAGTCCGTCTGTACCACCAGTATTTATTTTAATTGTTAAAATCAATAATTTTCGGACTGTTTTAAATACTGACACTATGCCAAAAAAAATTCATAACTAGGCTTTAGGTTGATTTGTCTTAAATTGGATTATGTACAGATAAAGGATGTATCTTAAAGTGCTTCTCGTTAGTCCGTCTGATCCAGTATTTATTTTAATTGTTAAAAGTCAATAATTTCTCGGACTGTTCAAATTTGGATTATGTACAGATGAAGGAGGTATCTGAAAGAAAGTAACTTCTCGTTAGTCCTCTGTACCACTAGTATTTATTTTAATTGTTAAAAGTCAGATAATTTCTTGGACTGTTTTAAATACTGACACTATGCCAAAGAAAAATTCATAACTACGGCTTTAGGGTTGATTTCGTCTTCAAATTTGGATTATGTACAGACAAAGAATCTATCTCAAAGAAAGTAGCTTCTCGTTAGTCCATCTGTACCATCAGTATTTATTTTAATTGTTAAAAGTCAGATAATTTCTCGGACTGTTTTAAATACTGACACTATGCCAAAGAAAAATTCATAACTACGGCTTTAGGGTTGATTTCGTCTTCAAATTTGGATTATGTACAGATAAAGGATGTATCTCAAAAAAAGTACCCTCTCGTTAGTCCGTCTGTACCATCAGTATTTATTTTAATTGTTAAAAGTCAGATAATTTCTTGGACTGTTTTAAATACTGACACTATGCCAAAGAAAAATTCATAACTACGGCTTTAGGGTTGATTTCGTCTTCAAATTTGGATTATGTACAGATAAAGGATGTATCTTAAAGAAAGTAGCTTCTCGTTAGTCCGTCTGTACCATCAGTATTTATTTTAATTGTTAAAAGTCAGATAATTTCTCGGACTGTTTTAAATACTGACACTATGCCAAAGAAAAATTCATAACTACGGCTTTAGGGTTGATTTCGTCTTCAAATTTGGATTATGTACAGATAAAGGATGTATCTTAAAGAAAGTAGCTTCTCGTTAGTCCGTCTGTACCAGCAGTATTTATTTTAATTGTTAAAATTCAGATAATTTCTCGGACTGTTTTAAATACTGACACTATGCCAAAGAAAAATTCATAACTACGGCTTTAGGGTTGATTTCGTCTTCAAATTTGGATTATGTACAGATAAAGGATGTATCTTAAAGAAAGTAGCTTCTCGTTAGTCCGTCTGTACCACCAGTATTTATTTTAATTGTTAAAAGTCAGATAATTTCTCGGACTGTTTTAAATACTGACACTATGCCAAAGAAAAATTCATAACTACGGCTTTAGGGTTGATTTCGTCTTCAAATTTGGATTATGTACAGATAAAGGATGTATCTTAAAGAAAGTTAGCTTCCTCGTTAAGTCCTCCTGTTTTACTGCACTAGTATTTAATCTTTAATTGCTTAAAAAAGTTTCAGATAATTTCTTCGGACTGTTTTAAATACTGACACTATGCCAAGAAAAAAATTCATAACTACGGCTTTAGGGTTGATTTCGTCTTCAAATTTGGATTATGTACAGATAAAGGATGTATCTTAAAGAAAGTAGCTTCTCGTTAGTCCGTCTGTACCTCAGTATTTATTTTAATTGTTAAAAGTCAGATAATTTCTGGACTGTTTTAAATACTGACACTATGCCAAAGAAAAATTCATAACTACGGCTTTAGGGTTGATTTCGTCTTCAAATTTGGATTATGTACAGATAAAGGATGTATCTTAAAGAAAGTAGCTTCTCGTTAGTCCGTCTGTACCATCAGTATTTATTTTAATTGTTAAAAGTCAGATAATTTCTCGGACTGTTTTAAATACTGACACTATGCCAAAGAAAAATTCATAACTACGGCTTTAGGGTTGATTTCGTCTTCAAATTTGGATTATGTACAGATAAAGGATGTATCTTAAAGAAAGTGGCTTCTTGTTAGTCCGTCTGTACCACCAGTATTTATTTTAATTGTTAAAAGTCAGATAATTTCTCAACTGTTTTAAATACTGACACTATGCCAAAGAAAAATTCATAACTACGGCTTTAGGGTTGATTTCGTCTTCAAATTTGATTATCTACAGATAAAGAACGTACCTTAAACAAAGTAGCTTCTCGTTAGTCCTTCTGTACTACCAGTATTTATTTTAATTGTTAAAAGTCAGATAATTTCTCGGACTGTTTTAAATACTGACACTATGCCGAAAAAAAATTCATAACTACGGCTTTAGGGTTGATTTCGTCTTTAAATTTGGATTATGTACAGATAAAGGATGTATCTTAAATAAAGTAGCTTCTCGTTAGTCCGTCTGTACTGTCAGTATTTATTTTATTTGTTAAAAGTCAGATAATTTCTCGGACTGTTTTAAATACTGACTATGCCAAAGAAAAATTCATAACTACGGCTTTAGGGTTGATTTCGTCTTCAAATTTGGATTATGTACAGATAAAGGATGTATCTTAAAGAAAGTAGCTTCTCGTTAGTCCGTCTGTACCACAGTATTTATTTTAATTGTTAAAAGTCAGATAATTTCTGGACTGTTTTAAATACTGACACTATGCCAAAGAAAAATTCATAACTACGGCTTTAGGGTTGATTTCGTCTTCAAATTTGGATTATGTACAGATAAAGGATGTATCTTAAAGAAAGTAGCTTCTCGTTAGTCCGTCTGTACCACAGTATTTATTTTAATTGTTAAAAGTCAGATAATTTCTCGGACTGTTTTAAATACTGACACTATGCCAAAGAAAAATTCATAACTACGGCTTTAGGGTTGATTTCGTCTTTAAATTTGGATTATGTACAGATGAAGGATGTATCCTAAAGACAGTAACTTATCGTTAGTCCATCTGTACCACTGGTACTTATTTTAATTGTTAAAATATAGATAATTTCTCAAACTGTTTTAAATACTTACACTATCCCAAAGCAAAATTCATAACTATGACTTTAGGGCTTACATCTTTCTTCAAATTTGGATTATGTACAGATGAAGGATGTATTTAAAAAAAAGTAAATTTTTGTTAGTCCGTCTGTACCACTAGAATTTATTTTAATTGTTAAAAGCCAGATAATTTCTCTGACTGTTTCAAAAACTGACACCAACCCAAAGAAAAATTCATAAGTATGGCTTAAGGGCTTATATCGTTTTCAAATTTGGATTATGTACAGATAAAGGATGTTTCTTAAAGAGAGTAACTGCTCGTTAGTCCGTCTGTACATACTATACAATTACTTGTATAAAATTTCCTAATTATCACTTTGGGCCATACAATAAATACTGGTAATAATATAACATTTAATTAAGTAAATTCTGTGGTTACTAAAAATAAATCTAAATATCTTTTAATTGAAATATAAGAAATTATTATGTCGTATCTCTTTTGTTTCAGTTCAAATTATTTATTAAGTATACTTTTAGATTCTACGCTGAAAAAGGCACAAGATGGCCATTTTACATATTTTTTTTTTTAAATACGAGAAAGCCATAAATATGGTTCTGTTTAGTCCTTGATGAATAACCCTGTACCAGCAATTTTTTCTTAAGAATTCTTGTAAAAATACCATTGAAACGAAGAGTCAGATTAAAAACCGCTGACTAATTGTGGTATGACTTTAAATTACATACTGTATAAGGAAAAACAGCATAGACTATGAAACCCTCTAGAGAAGTAATGGTTAAAACATAAAAATTGACAATTTTTTAAAAGCTATACTAGGTAAGTTTTTAACCAAAGAAGAGCCTTTTTTTATTGATAATATAATTTAAACAAAATAAAAACTGCATTGTTTGTCATTTTCCTTTTGTTGATTTACCAGTGAAAATTTTTAAATTTTTACTAGTAAAGTAGTTTGCCATTTTCATTAATGCCTATTTTAGAATTTAATACCGAATTTAGAACTGTGAAGGCCCTTGGGCCGATTTCGTGCTGGGGTTCTACATCTTACTATTCAAAACAAGGTCCACGAGAACGAGTAGTTGTTTTCTCCTCCTGAATCCAAATCTAAAACTTTTCCGGAAAAGTGGTTGGAAAATTGTTATAAACTATTTAATTGTCTAATACACTGTAGCTATTAAAGATAGAAAAATGTTCTCAAATACTTTTTTGTTCCGTATGAAAAAAGAAACACAATGGCGTTTTCTAAATTAAAATTTGTCAATTAAAACTGGAGATATTGCAAATTTAATGCAAAAACATTGCAAACTAACGATTTATCCTAATTTTTGAGTCATGACTTGGCTACTATTCAACGTAGAAAGTCCCAGAACCGCTCGTTTTAAACTTAAGGTCTAAGCTGCTTTAAAATGAGACATGATGTTACAACCAAATATTATTTAAAAAAATATATATTTTTGACAAAAAAAACATCGTAATTTGTTTAAAAAAAATCGAGCTATATTAACGCGTTTAGTTATGTTGATACGCTCAAAAAATATAAACCATAAAAACAAAGATTGACGAAAATTATTTTAAAAAGATTGTCGTGTGACGATAGTACTGCAGTCATAAATTATAGAATAAATAAACGCACGGAGGCAACGCTTGATAATTAAAATCGTAAAACCTCCATTACCTCATCTTATGTTTTTTTTTATTTAATCTTGCATATCGATTCTTTGAGAAAAAAATGGTAAATGCACAATGAAATCTCACATTTAATGTATATTACAGATCACAACATAAATACAAAAATACTTACGTGTGTTTGTAGATCTTATAGTCAATCCTCGAAGCTCTGACGTTCCTAGGTTTGACTAGTCAATCCTCAGGTCTGACTTGAAGTCTTAGTCAAAGCCCAAACAAATGAAGTTTTTCGGCCTCTGACTAAAAAATTTTCGACAAACCTAGGAGAAACTAATTTGGTCAAGCAAATGTCAAAACACAATTTAATGAAATCGGGGTTTGACCAGTCAAGCTTTAATTAGGTATTAGAAAGTCTCAGATTGTTAAATTAGATGTAATAAAACGATTTTTTTTTTAAATTTTAATGTTTATTGTTTATTTATTTATTTATTTATTTACAGTAAAGTACACTACAGGGATAAATCCCTAAATGGTACAAAAAATTAATATAAAAAGGAAATAACAAACAAAACATAAAAAAAAACTTAAAAATACAAACAGAGTAAAATAAAAAAGCTTACAATACTAGTAACATACAATATTTCCATTAAGTAAATACTCGATTAAGGGTTTAAAAATTTAAAAATTTAATCTTAAATCAGACGTCGCCAAATCATAACCATCTCTTAAGAGAATACAGAGCAATATTGAAGATGTCACAATTGTAATAAAATTTGTTATAATTTTGACACATGCGGTCAATAAACGTGTTTTGACCATAATTGGTCCTATGTCCCTTCACGAAGAAGAGGGAGGTGTGACGAGTTCGACGCCTGGGAACCAAGAAATCTACCATACTCAGCAGATCACTACAGTGAATCATCCCATTAACCAGTTTATAAAGAAACAAGAGGAGAGCTTGTCTACGTCTATTCTCCAGCGTCTGCATACCACACAGAAGCAATCTAGTTTCATAGCAGACGTCTTGATACGGAAAACGATGTTTAAATAACAAATATTTAATGAATTTATGTTGTACTCTTTCAATCCTATCGATATGGCAAACATAACGGGGCTGCCAGATAACTGAGCAATATTCGAGTACACTTCTTACCAAGCAGTTATACAGTGACATAATGGCCTTCGTGCAGGTGAAGTGTCGGGAATTTCTCTTGATGAAGCCCAACATTCTAAATGCCTGCATACGATTGTGTCGATATGAAGGTTAAACGATAAGCCTTCGTCAAAAATTACACCCAAGTCATTCACTGTGGAAGAAGTTTTCAGGATGGAGTCACCAATTTTATAGACATTATGGGTGGGTGCAAGAGATTTTGTGAAATGGATAGTAGTACATTTCGCAATATTAAGGGAAAGAGAATTCGCTTCACACCATTTTATAAATCGATTTAAATCGGATTATAAAGCGTAACTATCGGCAGTGTCGGAGGTGAAGAATTTCAAATCATCTGCAAATAACAAGCAGTTACTATTTGTAAAGCAAGACGTGACATCGTTAATGAACAACAAAAACAGTACAGGACCGATGTGGGAGCCTTGTGGCACCCCCGACGTCACTGCTATGTCTCGAGATATCGAGTTTAGCACAACAACACGTTGATAACGGTGATCTAAGTAGGAACGGAGCCACTTTAAGTAACTCCCCGAAATACCGATATCAGAAAGCTTTCTCAGAAGCAATTCATGACACACACTGTCAAAGGCCCTGGACAAATCTGTATAGACAGCGTCAACCTGGCGACCAGCCTCAACTGAAGAAAAAGATAGTTCTGGAATATAGCGAGATTGGTTGCCGTAGAGCGACCACTATAAAAACCGTGTTGTAAAGGAGAAATATAATCTTTATAGGTGGAGAATAGTTCATCCGTAATGATGTCTTCGAATAATTTTGGAATCGTAGAAATGATCGAAATACCTCTGTAGTTAGTTACATCAGTCCTATTTCCCTTTTTGTAGATAGGCACAAGGTTAGAAAACTTCCAAGCAGAGGGAAATATCCCCTTATCAAAAGAACTTTGAAAAATTGCACAAAGAGGGGCAGACAGTGTGTCGCAGCAGCCCTTTAAGAGGGCTGGTGGTAATCCATCAGGACCCGCACTTTTGTTGGAATCAAGACCTCTGATTCTGGAAGCAACCTCATCAACAGCAAATGTATGATGTGCCAACGCTGAAGAAAATGGAACTGGTCCAGACGAGTCAACACCAACGCTTCCAGGCACAGAATAGCACGTTTGAAAGTGTTCTGCAAAGGCTGCAGCTATTTCAGATGGATCTCTGAGCTCCAAACCGTTATATGTCATTAAGTTGGGCAACCCAAAACTTTGTTTTAAATTTTTAATATACGACCAGAAATATTTTACATTTTCAGGCGTAAGCAGTTCGGACTTTGTGACAAACATCATATAACACCAGTCGGTACGAAATTGCACCTCACGTCTTTTACTGGAGTAAATCATATAATCGGAAAGGTAAAGTGTTCTTTTATAATTTTTGTATAATTTATTTTTCTCGGTTATAAGTTTTTGGAGCGTGGCGTCGAACCAAACGGGATATTTGTTGCCCTTTATACGCTTTTTCGGAACAAATTGAGTTATACCATCCTCAACAATGTCGTAGAACCGTTGCACAATCGCGTCAACGTTGTTGTTATATTGCCATAGTTAAAAAAAAATTAGTCTTTATTCAGACATGGTGAGGCAATATGACATTTAGAATTGCACAATACGTCAGATCTCTTACATTTACAACTAACCACAACTAACCAAAACTAATCACAAGTAACCGCAAGTATAAACTTAATTAAACGTGTTACAAGAACAGTCGACGTTTGACCGAGTCTGCCAGTCGCTTCTAGAATCGACTAGGCAAAGCCCGAAACAGATTATTTTACTTTCGAAGTTTGACTGAAAAGTTAGGAACTTCTAGGTTTGACTAAAAATACTTTAGTCAAAGGCCGAAATTGGAATTTATTTCCGGGTTAGCCCGAAGGCTTTGGTCAAACCAAGGATAAACCAGTCATTCCGCGAAGAGACTGCATATCGACCTTTGACTATGACATAGGCATAAATTCGAAAGAATTCACATTTGTTGTTAAACATCTGTAGCGTTTAATAAAATTTCACGGATTCCCGACAACAAGCAAGCTACAAGCGGAGTCTTCTTAAACACGACAGTGATACGAGGAACTGTTTGAAAAGGAAAAAACGTAAAAGTTGCTGACCCGTCGAAATTTGAATATATTTTTTTATATTTATTGTGGAGGCCCGGGGTAGTAGCCCCGTCCCCCTTCTAATCCGGGCCTACCTCTTCCCATAAAAACTTTATATTTCATAAATTTCTTTAAATTTAAAAATCAGAAAAATTGTAGTGTCTAAAGACTTTAACAGTCAAGTCGATATTCTTTATTATTAGAGTTTTGTAGCAAAGGAAAAAGAAGTTAATACTATCATACAAGAAATACGAAGTATCTTATTTATCGTATTTTTCATAGGGTTCTTTGAAATAAGTAGTACCAGTTTTTTATAGAAGAAAAAAGAGCAAAGCATTGTTATATTACCTTCAGAAGAGCGAATAAGA